>LXFE01000668.1:0-12423 GCA_001929475.1 Neolecta irregularis DAH-3 | reverse complement strand
ACACGCCTACAAGCTTAGATTAAGGAAATATAACCTGATCTTATTGTACTCGAGCTCCAACACTTATAATTTCCTTCCTATCTACTCCATGGCGGCCAGCTTACTCTGATGTTGTAGGGGCCAAGGGAATTCAGGGAGACTCCTTCGCGATCTGAGATGATTGATATCATTACTCAAAGCTAATGCCACACGTAAAGGATGTACTTCAACATAATATGTAATTCAATTATTGTCAATTTTGTCTATTGACAATTTCCTGCCTTCCATACAAAACAGCAATACGTAGAATTTGTCTTGAAATCTGTCAGCCATTTGCTCTTTTCATAGTGGTCACTTTCGAGACCAGGACATTCATATTAAGATTCAGCCTCAAATAGAATATTCCAACACCACAACACTGGAGGTGCCCGCCCTAGATCTATTTCAATGTCTGAAAAAAATCACCATTCACCATTACTTTATCAAGCCAAATAGTTGAGATCGCAAAACGACAATTTTTCTCTCAAGCTTCGGGATCGATTCCATCTCATCACTAGCTTTCTCACCTCTTTCATCGTGGCAATTATTATCGCCACTTTATTTGTGAATCAACAGGTTTCAACACCTCTTAGGTCGCGCATTAAGGGAATTCCTGGATTTAAAGCACCGAGGACCCCAGTTACAACACTGGTACTTACAGTGAGTGTCAAAATTGGCTGGGAGGAGGCCGGTCCTGGATCGGATGGTGGTGGAGGACAATGTTGAGGCTGCGGACCTTGGCAGGGGGGACGCGCGGGACAGAGGAGGCGGCAGGGAGAGGAGGCACAGGCGAGAGAGGAGAGTAGACAATGCGCGGGGGCTGTAGGTGGAGAGACACCGAGTTACCGTGAGACAAGAAGGATAGGTCACGTAATAGACGTCGAGACCTGAATATCCTTGACTGTCGTATACCAGTTTGTCGTTGAGCCAAAGGCGAGGGAACTTCTAATTCCAGTCACGCGATTTACAAAATACTTCACAGTTCTACTCACCGCCAATCGAGACCTCGTGAAGTCTCCTCTGTTAATCATGTCCAAGATGATCGTCCGGTCCTCTCTAATAAAATCCTTAGTGGTACAAAAAACCTCTCGCAGGTTTGAGTCCTAAAGTTCTTTTTGTAGCAACCTTGTCGTTCTGCATCAACTCTTGCCGACGACATTTTCAAATCAACCCGGTATGGAGGAAAATATACCGTGACTCTCATTCCCGGAGATGGTATTGGTGTGGAAGTCGCCGACGCAGTTAAAATGATTTTCAAACAAGAGAATGTGCCCGTCCAGTGGGAGCAAATCGATGTTTCTGGTGTTCTGCAAACGGATGCCAGTCGAAAAGAAGTGATGTTCAGACATGCTGTAGAAAGCTTGAAGAGGAATAAAATTGGCCTAAAAGGTATTTATGCTTTTTTATTAACAAGATCTTCAAGTCACCTTGAGATTTCTAATACCTTTTATCTTGGATAGCAAAAGCTGATATTACCCTACAGGAATCCTTCACACACCTCTTGAACGATCAGGACATTCATCATTCAACGTCGCTCTCCGACAGGAACTCGACATATATGCCTCGTTAGTCTTAATTAAAAACATTCCAGGCTACAAGACTCGACACGAAAATGTTGATTTTGCAATCATCAGAGAAAACACCGAAGGTGAATATTCCGGCCTCGAACACTCAGTAATTATCCCCTGATGCTCTGGGGTATTAATGCTTAGCCCATTCCTGGAGTGACTCAATCTCTAAAGGTTGTTACCAGAGCCAAATCGGAACGAATCGCTCGCTTTGCATTCGACTTTGCTCTTCGAAATGACCGGAAGAAGGTCACCTGTATCCACAAGGCAAACATTATGAAACTTGCTGACGGACTTTTCCGATCGACAGTTCAAAAAGTTGGAGAAGAATATCCTACTTTGCAAGTTAACGACTTGATTGTGGATAATGCGAGCATGCAGGCCGTTTCCAAACCTCAGAATTTTGATGTTCTCGTTATGCCTGTATGCTTGATTTCCGTAAATGAAACTCATTTTTCTCTAGAACTTGTATGGAAGTATTTTATCAAACGTTGGTGCTGCGCTGGTTGGAGGACCTGGCGTTATTCCATCTGCTTGCATTGGCCGAGATTATGCTGTGTTTGAGCCCGGATGCCGTCATGTTGGTCTCGATAGTACCACGTTTAGCTATTTTGATAAACTGACTTTGCAGTTGCCGGTAAGGGATGGGCTAATCCAACTGCTATGATTCTTTCGTCATGCATGATGCTTCGTCATCTCGGTCTCGAGAGCCATGCCAACCGTATTTCCACAGCAGTTTACGACGTTATAAAAGAAGGGAAAATACTTACGAGGGATTTAAAAGGACATGCTACGACTGAGGTCCGCCTTGATTTCCTTAATAGATGCTCATTTCTAGGAATTCACAAATGCTGTTATGAGACGGATGGAGCGACTGTGACCAGCTCCGTTAACCCATATTATTCGATTATAGTCAAATAAATAGCTTCAGTGTCGGCTTAATTACCAGGCCTTTCAAGGGGCAAATAGATGAGAGATACAATAATCATTTTTCGAACTTGCGCTATTCTGGAATACTAAATACAAATACGATAAACTCCTGAATTCCGACGCCAAAACATGTGGTAACGCGCATCATCTAACCAGAGACGAATTTCTTGAAACTTTCATAAATCTAGAAACTTAACAAGTGCTGCGAAAAAATGGCATACACTATCCTCTTTGGCAATACCAGCGAACTGCTCCTTCTGACTCATACTTCTAGTTCGTTTCTTTTCGAGTTTCTCCCTGGTAAGAATATTATTCATGTGCTGAAAGACTTACTTGGAACATGGCACCGCCATGACCGTCATTCCCTCCACCAAGAGTAAAAGAGGCTCGTCTGATTGATGAAGAAGATGAGGAGCTGGAGCTAGGGGAACCTTGATTGGTTGACATAATTATCAGGCAATGGTGCGGTGGGAAGAGGTGGCTTTTATCCAGAATCAGTACGTCATCGCCCTGTATCACAAACCATCAAACACTCAATATCGAGGCCATTTCAAATGTTTGAAACAACAAAAGCGATACGAATTATATATGTGATGACCTGGGCTGCTATTCTTTGTTTACAAAGTAAATGCCGCGATTGTGATATAGATAGCCGGAAGCGGTAACACAACACAAAACTGGGAATGACAACCATTCAACATCTCAATGTTGAAGACATTTTGAATTCACTTGAAGCAAATATCAAACCACAACAACTTCTACATCCACCAAGCGTGTGAAAAGGCAATTGTACGTATTTCTTTATCTTTGAAACTGCTGTCTGCTATGATTACCATTCACCAGCTCCTCCTGACTAGAGGAAATGCAAGAAGGCACAAAATAATATCAAAGATGTAGGATAATAGTATAACAACTGACAAGTGCCATTGGTCCGATTATACGCGCAACCTCCAACCCCAAATATCTACACCATTCTTTTATGGTGTTCGTAATTGCGCGCGGTTGAATCAATATCATCCAATCAAAGCAATGATTTTTGCTTGGTTTTTGCAAGGTTATAGATATAATTTACCACTTATATCTATCAAGCTGCCAACTTAGGAATAGCTTTTGCATAACATCTCTGATCTTAATATGTCTCCTCCAATCTTTGCGTCAAGTATGCGAAACCATTTACCTTGGGATACTTTTTGGGATTATCAAGGCTGCAGCAACTCTTGACTCGTTAGTTCTCAAAAGTGTTGGATTTATACATCCAAGACTTCAATATCGACATCCCGGTTTGTACTTGTGAAATACTATAATTGGTCAAATATTTTTCGAAAATTCCTCTCACCGCCACAGAATATCGCGCCGGGGTGGTGTCTTGACCATTTTTAATGGGAGGACTGGTCACTCGATGAAGGGTACTAAAAGTTAACCAGCATTTACGAAGCGGTATCACCTTTTGATTCTATCGTTACACCATCTGGCGAGCAAATCGCCTAACAGCTTCAATTTGAAATGGAGAAAATGTATACCTGCATTAACAATAATGCTTCCGGCTATCGGTTTGGCAGGAACATATTCCCCGCTTGGCGATTGAATTTCCAATCCTCCTTGATCGTCCTGAAACAGGAGGGTGATGAGTCCATAGTCGCAATGTGCATTGGCTCTTGTTTGATTCGTTTTCTCGAATACAGAGCTCGGAACCGAAGGATAATGAAGAAGTCGGAGGTTATTAACCTTTTCGTCGCAGTAACTTTCCGCGATCAGTAATTACCTTTTGAATAGAGACTAACGCGCTAAAGAAATTCTTTGGCAGACCCAGGCCGAGCGCTATACTAGAGAGAACTTGAAGCTCTAACACATAGCAAGCATGAAACATCTTTATCATGGTTTTTTTGAATCTATCGTCATCACCTTTTGGCCAGTGATTCTTCAGAGTGTCAGAAAAGAGGACCCTATAATCGAATTGATACTTCATATTCAGGATCCGATTCATTTCCGATTTCAAAACTTTCTTTCAAGTCTGGTGTGCTCTTTCGCAACTTCTTTATGGCATCGCGGTCTGTTAAAGTAGAGGTTTTCTCTCGACCTCAAAACAGGTCATAAAGCAATCATTTGACTAAGACAAAAATACCCAGAGAAACATATCCACGATTTGCTTTTGGTGTAGACCATGCAAATTCTTGTTTCTCTTCGATTGGCCGTGCAAAGAACTCCGCAGACTATGAAAATGAACATCTTTTGGGTGGTCTGGAACTACCAGGTCGAATACTCGCTGTTGGAGATCACTAGGGACGATATCTTGCCCTACCAGATAAATAAATCCAGCCTTTGTGAATCCATCGATAACTTGATCGGCTACTGCATTTTGTGTAGAATCATCAGACGATAGAAATGGTCCAAAATCGATTACTGGGATCGAAAAATCTGATGTTGTCAACATGGATGTAGTACTGGCAATGAAACCTTGAGCCACAGGCTAAAACGTCGCCCTTATCTTATCTCCTTATAATCTTTCAGAGATTAGAGGGTAGTCATGAGGACACTCAGGATCTGCACTATCTTCTCATAAGTACAAATGACAATTCTCAACCTTCAACTCATAAATGTTTCCGACATCTTCTTTTGTTGTGGATGTTCATTCCCACTTTTATCCCGAACGATACATATCTTTATTGAGATCACGCAAGACGTCACCTCGTATTACCGAGAACAATCAACTACTTATTCTCCCAAGCGAAGACACATGTACAATTCCTAGGAACTAGTCATTGATTAGTAAAATAATTAGCCTCTCCTCAAGGCCGACCAATCAGACCAGAATACAGCGATATGGACTCGCGCCTGAATTTTATGAATACCCACGCCATTGATCATTCTATCATTAGGTCTATTGCAAGACTTAATGCCGTTTGACAGTTATAGTCTCGCCAACCCATGGGTTAGCTTTCTTGATTCAGACGAAGCTCGCAAATTATCATCTGAAATCAACTGCGATCTATTTTCTTTATCATCCCCCCGAATATCAGCTTTTGGTTGCCTCCCCATTTCTGTCCCCGATATCGTAGAAGAACTGGGCAATATCAAAAGGCTCGGGTTGAAAGGTGTTATACTGGGTACCAGTGGCGTAGGCAAAGGTTTAGACGACCCAGACTTTTTACCTGTCTTTTCAGAACTCGAAAGGCTGGGGATTATAGCCTTCATCCACCCCCATTTCGGAGTCGGCGACATTTATGGCGATAGAAACAACGGCCACGTTCTTCCTCTTGCGCTTGGCTTTCCTTTTGAGACCACAGTTGCTGTAACGAGGCTTATATTAAGCGGCACATTTGACAAATTTCCAAAGCTGAAGATCCTTTTGGCTCACTCGGGCGGCGTTCTACCCTATCTCTATGGAAGAATCGACAGCTGCGTAATGCACGATCCTCAAGTCAATAACAGGCTGAAAGAGCTACCCAGCTATTACCTCAAAAATAATTTCTTTTATGATGCCGTTGGATACTCTCAAGAAAACCTTGAGTTACTCAGATCATTTGTTGGGGACGAAGGAATATTATTTGGAACCGACTATCCTTTTTTTCCTCCATTAAATAGTGCACCAGAATGGCAAAGTGTAAATATGAACAAGCGAGCCATCAGTAGTCAAGACAGCGAATTTGTACTCAAGGCTATGGGAAGGAACGCAGAAAAGATATTCGATTTAACATAAATATTATTAAAGACAACTCTTCAGCTGTAAACCATCTCGTGAGGCCATATATCTAGAAGGTGGACAGACGTATTGATGATTGGCACTATCTTTCGATTTTGACATGCAATTCAACGCTTCTTTGTCTGACGCTCCTGGGGCTTCCCAATATTGATTCTGGAGAATCTTTTGGATAGATCCACCTTGGAGACCTCGATATAAGCCAATTTGTATATCAATTGGGTACATGTCGACTGTAGAAAATAACATATTCCTATAAGTTAATGTCGCTCCGGTGACGTCATCGCATTTTCCATTCAACCAACCTAATTCATCAAAACAATTTCGCAAAATTAACCAGTATTACCTGGTCTATACGACACGGCAAAATCCAAAAGTAAAAACGTGGAATCCGACTGAACCAAATATCTTTCGTGACAATATCATCATGACAACACCCGCTTTTTCAAGGTATCTCAGAGCATCTATGATCTGACGAAATCGGGGGCGGAAAAAGTAATCACGTTCCTCTTACGGTATCGATGTTGTTACATGTGTATCAAGTCCTCCAAGAGACGAGAATGGTTTCCACTCGTTCGTGTTCTCTACAAAAGCCAACGACAAGAGCTTTATGATATTCGGATGGTCCAGTTGTCTCCATGTAGATATCTCTGTTGGGACTCTGAAACAAAGGCGGGTATAATCATATCGACCTGAACTATGCGGCACCCGTTTAATGGCGATTCGTTTGCCGTCATGGAGGTATCCATCCACAACACCGTTCAGACCTCGACCAATCTTTCCCGAAAACTCCAGCCTTCCGATATTTCTGTTGCTTTGCATCTGTACTAGTCTTGGTCTTTCGCCTGATCCTGCCATTGACGTCAACATTTGTTCGTCGAAATTTGAAATAAAATTTTCGGGATTTAGCTCCGATTCACATAATGAGACTCTTTGGGTTGCTGCTCTAGCTAATCTCCCAACTAAGTAACGCACAAGCAGGTCTGAAAATTGTGAGAGTTCTAACAGAGCTCCAAACAATAGTGAGATTTTCATTTGTAGGAACATTCAGAAGTATTGTCGATGCAGAGAAGGTTTTCCACGAGGATGTCTCAGAGTACAAAACTTAGAGATAAGTCGTGTTTGCAAAGTTGAGACATGTTTGATCACACTTTCGATTAGGAAACCAAAGTGAGATCATGATAATTATTGATGTTTCTAGCCCATAACACGCAGGCTGTGGCTGTTGAGTTTTTTATTGATTTACCTAACATCTCGGATAATATAAACCGACTAGAAGTCAGTTGAAGCCTAAAAATATCTATTGCTTCGTACGGTTGTGGGGACTACCAAGTCACACCGCCCCCACACGACGGTACAGACAGGACCAGGCCTGGAGGACCCCACGAGCCAATGGCGTTCTCCCAATCCGAGACAGCGGATCTGGATGTGGAGGGTGGAATCCGGGAGGGGTGACGGAAATTGCGGGGGCAATAGGGGCGCGCAAGGACGGGTATTTGGCCAGCGCACTATGCTTGATACTGTATATCAATACGAGTTGTTATTAGTACATACGCTATACGACCTTCAGCGGCGTACGAACCACCAAGGTTTGATACTCACAACGGTATTCTTGTTTCTCTCGATTTCCCTGGAATAGCCAGCGTGACAGACTTTCTGTCTCCTTCTCACATGTATGTTGATACAACGAGTTCAATAGGTTCTCTGAATTGTAAAGAGTTACAATAGATCGAGTACTAGGGGAATTTGACGCGGGGCTGAGGCTCTGTACGCAATTACAACCTCTTACAATTCAACGCCTTTTCTTCTCAAAATGTCAACTGATCTTTTGATTCTTCACAAACATCTCGTTGAAATACCATCACTGACTGGGTTAGAATATAAAATGGGCATTTGGTTGAAATACTATCTTGAGGGATTGAACTTCACCGTT
Organism: Neolecta irregularis DAH-3; assembly: GCA_001929475.1. Taxonomy (NCBI): domain Eukaryota; kingdom Fungi; phylum Ascomycota; class Neolectomycetes; order Neolectales; family Neolectaceae; genus Neolecta; species Neolecta irregularis. The sequence goes on along the minus strand of LXFE01000668.1, from coordinate 4,277 downwards.
GAGACGCAAAAAGGTAATGCCCAACCAGTTTCGATCAGTACTGATATAATAAAGTCGGAGAAAATCGATTCAATATATTCGCATATTTAGGCGACAAGCGAGATGCAAATATTCTAGTAACGAGTCATATTGATACTGTTCCCCCTCATATTCCCTACCGCACCGAAGGCGATGTAATTTATGGACGTGGAACCAATGATGCCAAAGGTTCGGTGGCATGTCAAATCATTGCAGTGAATGAATTGATACAAGAAAAGAGACTCAAAAGTGGGGATATCTCGCTGCTTTTCGTTGTGGGGGAAGAAGAAGGTGGCGATGGAATGCTGAAAACGGAAGAGCTCAATTTATCACCAAAGCATGTTATATTTGGGGAACCCACAGAATTGAAACTTGCGAGGGGACATAAGGCAAGAACTCTGCCCTGGTGCACGCTGAATTGATCCAGGGAATGATCCTCTTTGCTATTAATGTGAGCGGGAAAGCAGCGCATAGCGGTTATCCTAGCCTTGGAATAAACGCCAATGAAAAGCTCATCGATATTCTTTATCATCTGCAAAAGCTGGAACTACCATTCTCAGATGAACTTGGTCCGACGACAATAAACATTGGCAGAATTAGTGCTGGTGTAGCATCAAATGTCATCTCTGCTCATGGATCTGCGGTGTGTCTTGTTCGAGTATCTACAAGTCGTGAGATAATCATCTCAAAGATTAAAGAGATTATCACTTCAGTTGAAGGGGCTTCGTTGCAAATCGAGACGTCTTACGACCCTGTTCATCTTACTTGTGATGTTGAAGGGTTCGAGACTTTCGTTGCGAGTTACGGCACTGACGTTCCTAATGCACGATTCAAAGGAATACCATTCCGATATTTGTACGGGCCTGGATCAATTCATACAGCGCATGGAGAGAAGGAGCATGTAACGAGAAGTGATCTCGAGCAAGCAGTAATTGGATACAAGAAATTGATTTCGCACAGCTTGAGTACCGAGCTGTAATTTATTCGTCTAACCGAATGATAATGTTGATAGCTATTGTCGATAAGGATTTCTCGCATCCGTTCTTATTTCCTTTGTGAAATTAAAGACGATGCCTTTGAATCTCGATCTGGAAATTTCTACTTGTGCTTACTGAAGGACCGTAAGATGGAACTCATGGATGGAACATCCAAATGATGACTAATTGCAAAATATGACGAGATTGATGGTAAATGACGAATTACGTGTTGCATTAACACGAACCATTGTGTATCCCGCTAGTCTTATTCAACACCCAAAAAGGAAAGCCCCTTTGTGTTCCGTTATTCCTGCCCCGAATGCATTCCACGATTAGTCACAGAACTAGGGCTTGACCGGCGATATGTTTAGCCAACGAAGACCTTGAACCACTTGTAAAAATGACTCAACCCATCCAAATGGAAAGAATAAGAATCTGGAACCGGCCCGTTCTTCTCTTAGGCCAATATTTTGTAAAGCAAGAAACAATCCATAGCTATCTTAGCCGGGGTTATGTACACGATTCGGAAGATAGAAGGTTCCATAGCTTCGAGAATTTCAGCAAAGCAGTAGATCGCTTTTCCCCTTTGGGGTCTGTATAAGTCGTCTTCGGGCTCGGGGTCAGATACTGCTCCAGTAGCGACGAGGCTTGATAAGGCGCTTTGTCTAAATCCTCTATAAAAGGGGGAATGCTTGCATATAACGAAAATTATAATTATCAAATACGTGATGAAGTTTATCGTGACATTGCTCGCTTGCATTCTTGTCATCACGACTGTGTCAGTACCATTGCCGCGCTACGGGAGGCAGCAGGGGTATTATAAACGTCAGGTACGAGATAGGAAGGTTGATATCCGCTGACGTACAAGATACCGAAATGACAGTGAAGTAACGGAAGTAATCACAAACAGGAGCTTAAAAGGAAGTGTTTCTATCATATTACGGCGACACAAGTTGTGGAAAATGAGGCCGGTACTATAGCCGAGATCTTCATGGTGGTGTCTATACTTGACGTTCTGTTTCTTTTTGTGATCAAGTACAAGTATTCCATGTGTATATGACAGTCGAAAAGGATACAATGTGTTTATCTTATACGGAGGATGACCATACGGGAACCTTGAACATGGGATGAGTCCTACAAGGGCGAAAAGCCCGGGTTCTTGGCTTTTGTTGTTGTCGTTGTATACAATTCGTATTTCGCAGTATTTGCTGTCAGTGTGTCCAACCGCCCGACCACCCAGGAATTAAAAGCTTACATTGTTTCAATACCACATTTACTAAATAAAGACAATAGTATAAAACTCATAACAGGGCGGCAACGTTTTTCTCTTCATTCTTATATTATTGCTGGAGTGCTGGACATCCTGCGACCAGATCATTTTGCCTTCTCCTGACAAATCAAAATGTAGTTGAATAAATTAATGTAATTGGCATGTCTAATAATATGTCTTGTATTCGATTCAACTCTAGAGAGGGCTGCAAATCGTTTATCCAGTCTCCAAGGTGTCCTGATAGATCCCTTGGCGACGGCGGCGGCGCCCGCGAATGTATGAGTCCAGACTCTAAAAATCTATAGCATTAAACTCGACATGCGAGTGTTAAACTTCCACCATGATCTCTTCTAACTCCTGAAGTTCCCAGGTTTTCATTGTCGGAAGCAACTGAAATATGGAAAGAATATGAAATGCCGCACTGAACACTATTCTTTGTCAAATCCTCTTCAGATAATAAAATGAACAAAATTTGTAAAATGAGAACTATGAATTCAGAGGCGGGGAATAGTAGGCACTGCCGTACCAATTCACGAAAGTCGTGTTTCAAAGGAGCTAATCCCTCGAACGTTTCCCATGCCGCAAGGCGATATCTTTTATCTCGCTTAATCCTCCACAGGACAACCATGGTCGCTGTAAAATCTGCATCTAAAGACTCCTTCAACAGACACAGGTCGGCTATTTTCAGAGAAGTTTCCCAATCCCAAGTCACCTCCTTCGTCCAGCCACGCATTCGAGAGGTAACCATGTCTCGACCTTCAGCAGTACTTAATACAATATTCGAGCAAGTTGGCATGCTCCCAAGGGCGATGGCTGCTCTAGGATAGATGGTTTTCGATTGAACAGACGTAGAAGAACATTCTCTGATGAAGTTTGCAGATATGCGTTGATGAGATTTTCGGAATATGAGTATGGTAGAGCTGTCTTATCTATACTCTGGGATTTTCCAGTAGGTGGGCTATAAATAATAAGCCTTGATGCGCGAAGGAGAAGGGAACCATACCTTTTGAGATAGGATATATCGACGTTGCGACCTTTAATAATTGTTTGTAAAAATTCATAGTAGAGAATTTCTCCTGTCAACCCAGCGAGATATTTAAAGTCCATCATCATCCCGATGGTTTGGCTCTCTTCAATACGATTGTCTGAAGTCCATGGTTTTATTGGAGGCTCATAATACCATGCGGGACACCAGTTTCGATATCGAAGGCACCAAGAATTCGGTCCGCCAGATCAGTTGCTTTTTCCAGGTAGATATCGTTGTAGTTTGAGAGTTAATGTGCTGAAAGCAAAGCTCCAGGGAGGCGTGTTGATGTGAAATAAGGTTCGATATAGAGAAGAGGTATGTCGAAGTCAAGAGTATCTATTTCCGGGCTTGTCACGTTAAATAGGAGAAGTACTGGTAATAATTCGACTAGATCAGATATCCTTGACCACTAAGATGTGAGAGTTCTGGGATCTAGATTCGAGTCGGTAACCCGAACCTATAATTTCAGCTTGATTCAAAAAAGGAGGTACACAACGCTGAACAAAACATTACTTTCCTCCCTAAAGATTCGATCATTATATACCTCTGAAGATCTCTTATGAATTTATCCCCTTCTTTTGAGCCAAATGTTATCCCTAGACCTTGCCCATCTCCGAATGTCGATGACATCAAACATCAAAAATGCAGAAAACATCACCGCAGCAATGAGAAGTCACAGCTATAGCTTATGAATGATCCAACATTTGCGTTTCCGATTAGGAGTGCAATTATAGGGTTTATCTGCAAAGGCTGGTTATTGCGCTACGACGTGTATTACCTTTATAATAATATTTCTTATCTCGGCGATATGAAGGATCTTCCACCAGTAGATATGAGCTGTCAAAGTCTGGAAAAAACATCAAGTAGCTATAGAGATTTGTTTTTGAATATTCTTAATGGTTTGGCGGATTAGCTTTTATCAGCGTTCCTAACCGACTGGACCAAATAGACGGTCCAAGTAGACGGTCCAAGTAGACCAGACCAG
>LXFE01000663.1:0-18605 GCA_001929475.1 Neolecta irregularis DAH-3 | reverse complement strand
CGGGGTTGAAACAAGTACTACTGGTACTTAATCAATTACGTTGATATTTCGCTGTCGTCCTCATATTTTGCACAACAGATCCGAATCGCACGGATAACTACAAGAATTCCTGCCGCTAGACCTTTCTCATACCGGAACTCTGAGAATTTAATCGAACTAGATTTAGAATAGGTTTGAAGAGATTAGAACCAGTGTGTCCAATCGTCCACCGGGGGCTTCTGCGAGGTCGGGCGGGCGGTTGGACACACTGATTAAATCATTAGATTAATAGAATTGCTGCATTCCTGACCTATTCAATAGCAACAGAAAAAAGATTTCAAGCCTAAATTCAGTGATTTCAGAATATAAAATGGAAATAATATTCCCAAGATGTTCAATATGCCTGCTTTGGCCTTGGCAGGGATACCCACCAATCTCCACTTATGAGAAACCTAGTACCACCACTCATGTCAAGCCCTCACCAAAGTACGCTGGACATTGCCTTGGAGAATCCCGGAATGTTCTAACTATCTCGCAATTCATCCCGATATCATCCAAGCCTCTGAAATAACGTATTGTTCGACCAATCTCTTCTTGGCAAACGTAAAACTTGCGATTCCTGTTTCCATCAAAAGTGATTACTTCAAGTTCTCCAATATAATTTGGAGGTTCGTAGTAAACGCCATGCCCCCTGTGTCACAGAGGAGAGGTGATCTATGTGGCAGCGAATCGTCACTAACAAGATCGTATTCCCCATACCTATGTGGCAGTGAGTCGTCACTAGCAAGATGACGGCCACTGTCCACATGGTGCTAATTATATACAAGTGCTTGGGCTATGCGGTCCTCTTCCACCGGGATATGATTGTACTTCTCCTCCACCCTATCCATACCTGCTCCAGGAGGGAGTCTCCGTTACACCCTGTCAGAGTGATACGTACACATTCCTGGAACTGTTTGCAAATATGACTTTCCTTCCAAAAGAAATCACTTGTGGATTCATCGATTTCGAGTGACGAATCACCCCAACTCAAATAATTAGGCGAATGAATTACCGCATTGTAAAAAACTTCCAAGGCTAAAATGAGATCAAGTAAGTTATGATGATTCCTCAATAGTCATCGGCAGTACTAGTGACTATAGGAATTTGGAACATTTCTGAGTATCATATCTTTCTTATTTGGCAGAGATCATGAAGACAAAACTGGGATTTGCGGACAAGTCAGGGGAATAGAGAGCCAATAGTAGAATAACTACAAATAGACGCCTATAATATTTGCCATCACTGGAACGATCTCTTCACTCATTTCCTATATGCCAATGTAAGTCTTGGAGGTTGTGAAGTGCTTCTCTCCATTTGAGCTCAGTCAAGGTCGAAGACAATCTTGAATCCTTGATTGAGTCTAAAATGCAAGAGAATCTGTTTCAAGAGCAGAGCAATCTATCAATTGTGTTTGAACAAGCTTACAATGTCCATCAAGGCCTTTATATTTTTAGCAAAGAATTATCCACCACCAGAGCAGATCAAGAAACGCGCAGATCACGCGTCATCAACCACCACAATTGTTCACTTGGACCTTTTATGCAACCACCAGCTAAACATTCTCGACACAAATCGCTGATTAGATCACCTTCGAAAAACGGCGCGACTCCATTATCCAGGCTCGTGCCGTTAAATGACGATTCTGCCGAAAAACAACGACGGAGAGACGAAAAGTCTGCTCGCGATATTCAAAATAGAAGTAATCTAATTGCTGCTGCCACTCCACGCAGAGCTCTTCCACACCAAACACATTTTGGCTCTTCGCCTTTAACACCCGATGATCAAAGACCAAAGGGACTGGTGCCAATCACACCCGCAGTAAAGGTCCCTATATTGGCTGATTTTGAAGAATGGATGAAGTTGGCGACTGACAATGTGCGTTTCTTAGAAGCGCTCTACTAAATATCAGAAAATTAATGCCACCAATAGTTGGAATTTCGCATTAATTGATTATTTTCACGAGATGTCGTTATTGAGAGATGGTGATGGAATCAACTTTCAGAAAGCATCGTGCACGCTCGACGGATGTGTCAAAATTTACACCTCGCGAATAGATTCAGTCGCTACAGAAACAGGGAAATTGCTGAGTGGGTTGGCTGATAGTTCAAGTGTTTCTCAACCGTCCGGCCCCCCGCTCACAACCTAGCCTCGAAAAAAGTACAAAGTGAAGAAGATGGTGATCTGGGGTCTGGAGATGAGAAGGCTAAGAAACGGAGGGTATAATGTTCCTAAAATTGATAAGCTAATGGTTCAGGCAAATCGATCAGAAGCGACCCTCGTTAAGGACTTTGCTGTTCTCCAAATCAAGAAATTTGACCTGGAATTTTCCGTTGATCCACTTTTCAAAAAGACCTCTGCCGATTTTGATGAAGGTGGTGCGAAAGGACTCTTACTCAATCACCTTTGCATAGATGGTGAAGGGAGGATTGTATTCGATGCCAGTGACGCAGCAGTCAAAGACAAGAAGGATGAAACAAATGAACATATCGATATTGATATATTTTCCCTTCGAAATCGATTTCTACCCGACCTTGAATTACTAGATGAGAAAGATATCTGCCCGAGCCTTAAAGATTTTGAATTTGGCAATTGCAAAAATTTCGACATCCCATGGGCGAAAGACCATCTTGACTCCAAAACTGAAAACAGTGATTCTTCTTTAGTCAACGATGGAGATGATCCAGCACTACTGGAAGATAATGACAGTGATCCCGGAGTGGACCTGTCTTTTATGAATGGCTTAGAAGACGACAACCCTATTTTCGGTGAAGGGGGAGATGCCTGGGCCAATGAATCCGTTGCAGGAGAAATGGAACGGGCATCAGAGGGATTTGGACCCCTGAAGAATCTAACCGAGAGCGATTATGTCATGGTTATGAAAGCTGGTGATGAGAATAATCTTTTTGCGTATTTTGATCAGGCATTAAGGAGAAATTGGGCAGGACCCGAACATTGGAGGATTCAGAGGCTAAAGAAAGGTATATGATCACTTTCAGAAATAGGTATTTATAGGAAGAAAATTCCAGTTCAGCGGAACCAAGGAAACGGAAGGAGAAGGAAGTTTTTCAGATTGATTTCATGGATGCAGATAATCTTGACGAGGACTCTCTTTTTTCACAAGGAGGAGCTACGATTTATCTTCCGAAAACGCAGTGGAAATCTACGACAAGGAATTTACTGCCAGATGATATTCATTTCAGTTCAAAGCAGCTATTGAGCTTGTTCATTAAGCCAAAGTTTATGGTATCTACAAACAATTATTGGGTAGACTAACTAATAAGCTACATTCAAATGGCCCAAATCGAAATGGCGAATATGTTGATATGGACGAAAAGTTTTGGGCGAATGCGAATCAGACAATCAATCATGAAAGCAATGACTGCATGGAAGCATGACAAATTTTCGACTAATGATGTAGTGCCTAAGCAAACCTATGATGCTAATTTTTTTCACGATGATGATGGTGGTGTAATGATTCCTGATGATGACGATGATTTTGTGGATGCAAGAGAATCTCCAGATATCCCAACTGCAACGCAGGAAGGTAATTTTGGAAGTGATCTCATTGCGCAAGCAAGGAGAGCAAAGTCTGAATACGTTAACTTTGCACGAGTCGCAAAGAAGGTTGACGTAAGGAAGTTGAAGGAAAACATTTGGCAGCAGCTTGACCTTGAGGATAAACAAGAACTGCCAGATGAGGACACAATGGTAAGTCTTATCAAGCTTCATTGCTAACTGAACAGATGATGGATCTAGATGTCCCTTCGTTACCGCCTAAATCAACATCCAACGAACCTCGCAGATTCACTGAAATCATCAACGGACTGGCGAAATCATACACAGAAAAAGCGATGGCTGATATCTCGACGAGCTTTTGTTTTATTTGTCTGTTACACCTTGCGAATGAGAAGGGGCTAGAAATCAAAGGTAGCGAACAGCTGGACGATTTAATAATTTCCAAAGATCTAACTGTTGAGGGTACGGAAGATTTTTAAACTGTTATACATTGGTCGGATATGTTTTTCTTCGGTTTGTAATTTCATAGACGGTTGGGCTTATTTGATGATCCTGTGTTTTTCTAAAAATATCCGATGTAAAGACCGTGTATCTCATGCTCCGATCGCGAGGAAGTTTTTCATCAATTTGAAGATAGCCCCAAAATGTTGAAACATCGCAAGGTGGACTCCATATAGTGATACTCAGATGAAATGGCGGTATTTGATGATGTGATAGCTGTCTATGCAACATTCCCGTGGCAATGAAATGAAGTTGACATATGCCATATCTCCCAACAAGATCGATGTCAAGCTTCCGTTGTGGACCTTGAAGGCGGAAAATCACATCCAGGCAATACAGCATCAACATCCATCAATAGCGATTTCCAAGAGAACCGGGCTTCAGCGCTACCTGTCGTTGCTTCGTGTTGTATCGAGTTACTTGATGGTGTGCCACCACCTTGTTGATGGGCCGAGTAGTATTTGCAAGGCGACGTTGCGATTCGGCAACTGGAGATGCGTCTTTCGTGTAAATCGGAAAACAAGATGCAACGACAACATGTTCTTGTTTAGGAGATGTTGCAATAATAACAACCATCGAAACAGAGTCCTAACTGCCATTCTGCTGATGAAATTCGGCCTTCATGGTGTCGATAGGACTTTCAACTGAATCTTTAAATAGCCCAGAGCAGTCAACAAGAGTGTTGAGAGGCGTTGTCGTTAAGGCAATGCTTTGCTGAACCGGTTCTCCTGATCCAGGAGCACTTTTCGGAGTATGTTTCATTATGATAGCCCCTAGAGATTCTTGGATATGAGTGGAAATTATCAGTCAAACCAATTCTGATGGTTTTTGAAAGCCACAGCCAACTGTGGAATATTGAACGGATGATGCTATAGGCGGAAGTGGTATCTCACTCGAGACGGTTTTGTGACGCGATAATAAAGCTTGACCAGAAGACTTGAGAGTAGGTTTGGAAGTAGGGAATCGAGAAGTGTTTGTACAGGAAGATGCCAAACTTAGTGGATGACTTTGTTCGATAGCCGGGCCTGGTTGTATTGAACAGGAAGCAACAGGGGTACTGGAACTTTGTGACGACGTGCCTTGAGGCTTCGTGTTTGATTTTGAAGCCATATTTGGAGAAGATAATCGAGTATCTGGATGGCATATATTCCCTATTTTACTTGACCAGATCTGAATTTCAGAACTGGAAAAAGTTATGTTCAGCAGTTTTAACAACTTCGGAACCATGGAAGGAAGCAGTACCACTTGCTGTAGAAAGTTCTTTTCAAACATGGTACGAGTGTCTTACTGGCCGAGGAATGCGAGATAGACGAGAAGAACCTTCAGATTTCCCTCCAATGGTTGACATTGAACTGAAAAATAGGCATGACGGATGTGAAAAAATAATATCTGACCGAAAAGTAACGGGATCTGACAGACTTTATACATTAGTCCAAAGCGGCCAGAAATATTGACAAACTCCGTGCGGACACGATGATATATTAAAACAGGTGGTTAAACAAGGTACAAGTTCGTCACCTTGGAAGTAAGTCATGAAGAAAAGGATTAACTGGCTCGCTCAGAACAAGCTTCTAAAAGAAGCGCTAATGGGACAACCCTGAAGCCAAAATGGGTCAAAACCATGGCCAGAAGCCATTTAAGAAACTTGTCGTCACCAGAAAAATCCCACAATGATTGTTGACTACCTGGGGAATTACCTTTAACTTGACTCAAACACTTTTACATGTATTCTTATCGTATCTTTTATTCCAGCGCAAGTCAAAATTGTCGTTGATATCATGGCGTATGCACGATTTCAATCCCCCTTAGATCTAGGATATCGACATTTTCTTCGGAGTGGAGAAATATTCGCACCGCAAGATTTGCAGGTCATGTCGACTGACGTAAAACATTCAGATATACAAGATCTCTTTTAAACTTCTTTACTCGTAAATGTAAAATTCATAGGATATAAAGGAATTCATACATATCTGGCGAGTGGATATTCTCGTCCAACTTACGTCGTCATCACCTCTTCGAATTTACCAACACTTCTAATAAAATCCATCTACAATGCCAGATGCAGACTGGGACCGCGAAAAATCTCTTGCAGAATTCCGCAAGAGACTCAGAGATCACAGAGAGCTAGATGATAAGCTCCGCAATGGCTAGCAGCATATTTAGTAACAATCGTTGATAAATGCTAGTCCGATTGTCGATCAAAGATCTCAATGTCAGATTCGAGAAGACAGAAGATGATATGAAAGCCCTACAGAGCGTCGGACAGATCATTGGGGAAGTTCTGAAGCAACTGGACGAGGAAAGATGTATATTGATCCCAACTGCAATAGTATCATCTGATTCCGGCAGTCATCGTCAAAGCATCCAGTGGGCCTCGATATGTCGTAGGATGTCGTAACAAAGTGCCAAAAGAAAAGTTGAAACAGGGTGTCCGGGTCTCGTTGGATATGACGACTCTTACTATAATGAGACTACTGCCTCGAGAGGTTGATCCTTTGGTGTATAATATGAGCATGGAAGATCCTGGAAAAATTTCTTTTGCTGGAATTGGTGGATTAAATGAGCAAATCCGACAATTGAGAGAAGTATGAAACATATCCTGGACCTTGCTAATCTCAGGTTATTGAATTACCTTTGAAGAACCCGGAACTTTTCCTTCGGGTTGGCATAAAGCCTCCCAAAGGCGTGCTTCTTTATGGCCCTCCAGGGACTGGAAAGACATTACTCGCTAGAGCTGTTGCTGCATCAATGGAAACAAATTTCATCAAAGTGGTATGTGCAAATTGGATAGCAAGTAATCTTGAGTTCCTAGGTATCAAGCGCTATTGTCGACAAATATATTGGCGAGTCAGCCCGTTTAATTCGAGAAATGTTTGGTTATGCCAAGGAACATGAGCCTTGCATCATCTTTATGGATGAAATTGATGCAATTGGAGGCAGGAGATTCAGTGAAGGAACCAGTGCTGATCGCGAAATCCAGCGGACCTTGATGGAGCTTCTCAACCAGATGGATGGTTTTGATTATCTTGGTTCGACCTATCGCAACGCGTTATTGATAGAATAGGAAAGACCAAGATTATAATGGCCACCAATCGTCCTGATACGCTTGATCCTGCTTTACTTCGACCCGGTCGTCTTGACAGAAAGATTGAAATCCCTCTACCTAATGAAGTCGGTAGAATGGAAATCCTTAGAATCCACGTTACAAAGGTGAACAAAGAAGGAGAGATTGATTACGAAGTATCTCGTTGCATATATTCCAAACCTCATATATAGGCCATTGTAAAATTATCAGACGGCTTCAACGGGGCTGATTTACGGAACGTAACAACGGAAGCTGGAATGTTTGCTATTAGAGATGACCGAGATTATATCGTTCAGGACGATTTGATGAAAGCAGTGAGAAAGGTTGGTGAAGCGAAGAAACTCGAAGGAAGGATTGATTATCAAGCGTATGAATGCTCTTTCATCGTACACTGACACGCAAGTGTGTGATATCGTCTTTCCTTTGAGATATCGTTACAATATAGCCCAAATCGTCAACACTGCCAAGAGTTTCGGTTTACCCAGACTTTCATCTTATCTATAAATTGATTTTGCTGACAGAGTTTTGTGACAGAAATACTCCTCTGATCGGGCAAGGTTTTCATTCTGTGTAATGGAATAGAACACTTTTCATGCATAATATCGCTTCATTTCCTTTAGAGGCATTTCTGCCCCCTGAGTTTGATATTTGCGACTCAGAATTCACGATTGCTTTATTCATCGCTTTGAGAGATTATTGTTCAGGGTGCGTAAATCAACCAATCAGTCGGAGAACGAAGGGATGCTGCGTTTTCTGTCCGTTCCCAGTGTGCTCCAATTCGATCAGCATTTCGATCATCAAAAGATGGATATCAGGAGAAATGAAGAATTACTGACGAGATACAACTTTGTCCAGTATAAAGTTTTAACCCTGACCAACCTTGCAATCTTTGTTATGTGGATTACAACGAAAAAGCAATGAAGAGGTTTAAAAATATTCCAACAAGTGAGTACATAGAACGCGCGGTCCTCCATTTGATTTGATTGACTTTCCAACCAAGGAAATGCAATCGTATTTCTCCTCCGAAATCATCAGTAATGTACAAGCAGGAATCCAGAAATCGTGAATGAATTTGTCCCAAGCTTCAGGACGTTCAAGGGTGCGGGCTTCTTTTTCCCTGACTTCCCGGATAAGTCTATGCTCATAGTGTCGAAAGAACCTGTCAATATGTGAGATGACACTGCATGAGATTTGTACACATACATGTGTGATCTTCCTGTTTCTTCAGTCAGTGTCACAAACCCACACTCGTGGCAGGACCAATCTCTTGGTGGGTTGGCTATCACGGGAGACGTGGTAATGTCTGTAGAATCTTGTATTTCTGGGATTTCAAGCCTGAGGCTCGCATGAAGATCTTGGTCACGCGGAACAGTAAAGTCTCGAATTGGTGGAAGATGAGTATCGTCCGAGGTCGGCTCTGAGGTTGACTCTACGATAGACTGCGAGTTTGGCTCTGAACCAGACTCTAAGGTAGAAGGCTCCAAAACAGGCATTTTAGGTCAGATAAAGGTAAAAAATGGGGGAAGAAAAAGATTGCGCCGGTGTTTATTAGAGAATTGCAGGCAGATAAAATGACACATTCTTTTGAGCCAACAAGCATGAGCTTGGAATGGAAACAGTCAATGACGAGTGACTCCTTTATAGGTCCACTTTTCAAGACCATTATTCACTCTGTAGCTCAACTCATATTAATCAACCATCGTTTGTCTATTGCAACGGCAGGGTCTGCCTTAGTGTGTTCAAGTAGAAGAGAAGAATATTGGAGAATACAGCAGAAACATTAAAAAGACTCTTTTCCTAGAATCACAAAGTCCAATCGTCGACCTGATAAAGAAGCATATTCTTCTTCGAGCTCTGATGGAGACAAGAGGCAGAGTCGAGGATTGTAAGGATAGAACTCTTACGAACCACTTGAATATTCCAGTCCTTCAAGCTGGCCAGGAAATCTTCATCCTTTCCCATGATGATTCCTATATCGGCGGTGACTAGAAAATAAATCGTGGAACCAGGAGGGAATATACGGAGACAAGGCAGATCCCCAGTCGAATTTCCAAAATATACAGATTTCCCATCAAATTTCATTTCTTTGAGCTCTTGCTCCATCTCTCTCTTTTTATCGTCACCTATTCGTATATCTGCTTCATTTGATTTTGATAGTTTCCCCGAAGCATGGCCGTCAGCATCCATAATGATTTCATTTGCAATGACTTGAATCGAAGGATATGTCGTCGTGTCTAATGACAAAGCCTTTGAAATGAAATAGCCGCTCCAATTGACAGATATAACACATAGTGGATAGCCTCGACCAAGTATTTCATGAACGAACTGATGCCAGCCGTTTCGAAATTCGACTTTGGTCGCTTCTTTTGCGATATCATCATCCGTTATTCCTTTAAACAACTGCAAATATTCAGTTCGATGGACACTTTTGAGCTCAATCGGTTCGAGCGACCGAAGAAAATCAAGTTCCTGGTCAAGGGTAACTATGGGATCGTAAGATTGTTTCTGCTCTGCGTAATCCGCTAGATAACTTTCCAGTTAATTTAGAGATACTGTGATGCACCTCTCAACGAAAAAGCTCCATGGTGGTGGATTTGCAACTGCTCTATTTGGAGAATCGTAGGCTGCTGAAGCAACTAATTGGAGGGTATCATTGAGCGTGATTGTTTCATCGAAATCGCAAAATATATCTAATGCATGGATTAAGTATAAGATCAGATACCGAGATTTACAAAATGTCGGGCTGGTCATAATCGTTGCTGTGAGCAGTGCTTTTGTACACAATTCTTTCATCTTTTTTTATTTCAGACATCAGAAATGACCCCAATTACGTGAGCTTCAACAAATGGTTACAAGTAGTAGTCACTGATAATATCTGCAATATAGATAACAAATACATCAAAGCTGTGCCTACTTAATACCACTGCTTCAATGGTTTCAATGTTTAATAGTGAGAGTCCTATAGAACATGGATTGATAGATCCCTACAGAGACCGTAAGTGAATGTCAAGTCTCTCGAGAAGAGTATGGTCAGGAAGCTTCGATGAGAAATCATAGACAGGATCTTGCCACCCAGGGTTCGAAAGACTTTCTGATTCGTAGAATTAAGTCGCAAATTCAAAAGTGTTCCACCAGTGGATTGTCGAGGAAATCTAGTAAGAATAACAACCATTCCTACTAATAGCGAGGTTAGTAGAGCAAGATGACGAGCATCTGACTCTACGATGAAGTGGACTCATGAGAATAGTCTCATTTTCCTTTTCTAACGAGTGAAAAATCAGTGTTTGAAGATCACAGGTTTTAACATGGAGAGGAGGTACAAGGGTGGAAGAGTGCTACAATTCCAAGGGCAATCGACATAGAAACTAGAAGGCAAACATATCGTTGCCAAGGGTTTGTGATGACCTGGGAATACCATGAAAGAGAATCTTCAGCCAACCATACTCCGTTTCCTTCCTCTCAAACGTACTAAGGAGGTTAAAATTCTTATAAATGAGATATTGGTACCAGATTCTAGTCTCTCCCTTACCATTGGACCTCCTTTCCATCCTCTTTCGTAAATCGAAAGGATTTCCTCAAACTACGCCGATTATTGCTGACTCACATTTCAGATAATACAATATCTTCACTTCCAGGATGTGTACTATTTAAGGCACGCTCCAAGACATATAAATCGACCGCCTTGTCTTCATCCTGCGTACTTGAACTCCCCAATCCAAAATCAATAATCACAACATCTTCGTTTTCGTTCAACATTAAATTACTCGTTGTCAAATCCCCGTGGATTACATCTAACGAATGCAATCTTGCTATAATTTCTCCAATCTTTTTCCCTAACTCTGGGATTTGTTCGCCTCGCATCAAAATGTCGCGAATTGATGAACCGTCGACCCATTCCATCCAAATTTCTCCGGTTTCCAGAGAAACATCGTACAATGCTGGACATAATACTCCAGAGCATCTACACCGTTGTAAAAGTCTCGATTCTGAAAGAAGACGTTGTTTTGTTAAACGAGCGTCGAGAACAGGGTGTCTCCAGGCTTTTTTCGGGCGTCGCTTGAGTAAAGCTGGCAGGGAATCTTCGAGAAAAATAGTCTTAAATGCAAGCTTATATCAGAAATTACGCCTAAAAATCGAAGAATATACGGCTTCAGCACCTTGTTTGACTAATTCGAGAGGTGTGGACATCGTTTAATTTTCGAGAGGTTAGCGTGAGACCCAGCAAGTATCATGTCATGAAAGTCATCTGTATTTCTGTACTAACTGTGTCCTGTAGAAAGAATACAAAATAAAAGTTCTCGTTACCATCGACATCGCAAACTCCGTTTACATCTACAATAAAAGTTATTGGGAAAATGAAATGCATAGGCATGAAGAGATGAACATTTACGAAGGTCGTAGAAATGCTGCAACGGTGACTCTCCATAATCTCCTAAAACCTGAAGTGGCGTGTGCTGATTCGTGCTGATTCAGTGTTTTAACCTTGGCTCTGATGATTCTGGCTTCCCCAGCTATTTTCTTAAGCACTTCTTCCGCTTCCTTGAATAGCTCGTCCGTTGCAGCTCGTACAGCTGCTGCAGAGACAATCGTCGAGGACATTTGTGGAAGCGCTCTCAGTGATAGTTTTGGCGGATGGTAAGATATAGTCGGCTGAGTTGGCTGGACCGGCATGCTTACAGCTCGTTTGAGATCTGGTCGAGGAACGAAAGACATTGGTTGTTGATATGCAACATCTCTTTCAAAGATCTGCGAACTCGGGGCTCGGCTTCGTACCAATGACTTCATGGGCGATACTTCACGCCGTGGAGAGGGCGAGGCCCTCGATGAATTCCTCTTTAACATCCGGTCATTAAGACCTAGTGAACTGGGAATCTTTGTCTCGATTCTCGGAAGATCAGTAAACCGTCGACGAAGTTTTTGTGGGGGAGGCGAGGGAGTCTGGTAATGTCTGTCAGATCGGTATGGTACATGGTTCGAACCATGGACGTGCCGTTATTCTTGTGATGTACTTCACAGTCGCTACACAGTGAAGTGCCAGTTGAAGCCAAACTCATCGATCTCAAGGAAGATGATGGAGAAGACATATATCTATTATTAAAAAGGCGAGGGACTCGCGATAACGAAGAAGACCGCGGAGGAATCGCTGGATATCTAGACCGACTCCCTGATTCAGCTATATCTGTCATGGGTACTCGTGGGATTGTTTCAGAGGAAGATATCGAAGTCTTATAAAAGCCTGGGAAAACGGCCCAAGTTTTGCCTCTATCAAGTTTCCATTTCCACAACCTGCAAGAATTCTGAAGCTCTGCCATGATTTCGGAATTATAACAAGACTGAACTTGAAATGCTAGAACGGTTTGTCGTGCAAGCAAGATCGATGGGGTGCGTGTAAGAATTTCGGGCCACCGAGACCGGCCTTCGGCCAGAAGAGACCGTGTAAAAGGATAAAGGAGGAGAAAAGCTATGTGACTCGAACCAGTGGAGACAATGACACTGCACAAACGTGGCAAAAGTGGAACTATGGAGTGTGTCACTAGCTGATTGACTATTGCCTAAACTATCAGCATAACCCAGTCGCCGTGATCTCGACTATCCAGCATCCAGCCAATACGACAATAAAGGGGTAAATAGAAGCGCCTGGTGACTATGAGTATTGGTCCAATACATATATCAAGCTCGAGGTCAATCAGGTATGATTGCAGATCTTGATTCGCTGGAATCCCAACATAGGTCGCTGTTCAATCCGTGTCCTAATTGGCGCGAGCACCCCCAGAAGGCTCAATAATTAGAAGTAAAAGCTAACTCCTTATTTCAACTTTTCGACATGGAAAATCCCTTTGGGAAATGAAAGTAGATTTCATCAACGAGTTGAGTTTCCTACAAGTATCAGCCAGCATCAATGTTACGTAGAACATGCCCCTCATACAAGACATAAACTTAGTCTTTGTACCTGTATGCTTTCTGTTTTCTTCAATTGTCTTGAACATGTATCAAGTAATCAAGGCAGCAACTGCGAATAACGGAGATACGAGATTAGCGAAAGACTTTTGTTTCGGATCATTCTGCCCAAAATTCAAAGGTCGGAGCAGAGAGTCTAATTGTGGATTTTGACAGACATTTCCGAATTAACAGAAAGTTGTCGGTTCGGGTTGTTTGTCTGCTAAGTGAAATGAATGGACAAGCTGTCCTGCATTCACTAAATAACAAAAATTGCCAAGATAAATTGATTTCTCTCTGGCCATTTCTTCAGTTG
Source organism: Neolecta irregularis DAH-3 (assembly GCA_001929475.1). Lineage (NCBI taxonomy): Eukaryota > Fungi > Ascomycota > Neolectomycetes > Neolectales > Neolectaceae > Neolecta > Neolecta irregularis. The sequence goes on along the minus strand of LXFE01000663.1, from coordinate 5,229 downwards.
CTATTATTTCTCCTCGTGGAAAGGCCTTTAATTAACCAAAGGGCAAAAACAACAACATTAGAATGGCATAATAGAATAATAGAAGTAGAAATGCAGTTAGCATATATGTTTATACTTATCACCAGTTTTGAAACAATATACTACACTATACACTTTATCCCTCTGTTCCTTCTATCCGACCCGCCCAACTGCCCAACCGCCTGCCGGAGAGGGCGGGCGGTTCAGACCTCTTCGGCAGCCGGGCGGCTTAGTAATCCGCCTAACCGCCGCGAGGCTGCCCCAATGGACGTCCCGTCTTTTTACGCCTGCTATCTCCTCAAATCCCTCTCATTTCCAAAGTCAGTCTATATAGGTTCAACTCCAAATCCAATACGCGTATATCTCTTAGCAATAACAACCAATTAACGTTTAAGCGTCTCCGGCAACACAACGGACTAATATCCTCTGGTGCTTCCAAAACAAGCAAAAGAAGACCATGGGATATGACCATGATAGTGTATGGCTTTCCCTCAAAGCTTGCGGCTTTGCAGTTTGAATGGGCCTGGCAACATCCTCATAAAACACTTCGGTTACCGTCGGAAACAAGATCGATAATTCGCGGTTCTAAATCAGCTAGAAAGCGCGCTTCGAGTCCTCGATTTGACCTTAAAAAAAGCGCTCAGAATGTATTTGCTATGTTGACATCTGATGCTTGGAGTGGGTGGCCTCTGAAAATGAAAATATTTTCACAAGAAGTTTGGATCATTTGGAAACAGATCCTCGACAAGGCTTCCGGAGGGTTACCTGCTCATATTACTCTCGAATTAGATCCAAGAAAAAGGACAGTTGAGACCAAGGAAGGGTCTCCGGCACATGAAATCCCCCTTAGACCAGGGAAAATAAGAGAGAAAACTCCATTGCCTGGAAGCCCAGTTTCAAAAACAAAGCGCCTTATTTATAAGCCAGATGAATTTGGTGGGGTACAGGGGATCGATCTCCTCGCAAGTGCAACTACTTGTTAGATCTGCGGTTGACCAAATAGCAAAGTTCACTACAGATCATCTCGAAAAGGCTGAAAAGATTTTTGATAACGGAATTGAAGGAAAGATTTGCTCAATATGCTTAAAACCTTTCTCCGCAAAGTTATTACAAACTCTAACGTCGCCACACGAAAACATAATACTATGTACTTCAGGACCGTGTACTCATCTCGCACACGTCCGTTGCCTTGCTGCGATCTTCCTTGACAAAAGCAAATCTCTATTACCAATTATCGGCTTCTGTCCTGGCTGTAGTTCTTCACTATCTTGGATTGACCTAATACGAGGTGTTGGAATCAGAGCTAAAGCTAGTATGAAAACAAAGGCGTGGAAGATTGATAACGATTTGGACTTGGTCCTTGATGCTATGGATGAAGATGAAGACATTGGAAGTAGTGGAGATACGAGTTCCTCCACAGGTTAACGTTTAAGCTCAGTTCGGTCAGAACTATCATTGGGTTAGGAAAACACATTTTCAGCACTCCGCTAGGTGTAAAAGGGTTTCACCATTCTCTTGGCCTGTATTGTATGTATATAACCATTGTATATCTGTAACTAACCACCGTTAGGTTTCAAAGATTAAAATTATTGAAAGGTGATTTCTTTTCATCCCAAAAGATTTTGGTGAAGTTGGTAACAATATTTTGATTCTCATTATCCTAAAGTAATGGTATCTTCCGCAACCGCCTACTTGTAGCAAGCCCGTTGAGCAAGAGATATATTATGGTGCGTTCGGTGGGCGCCAAATTTCATGGAATTTTTCAATTCTTCAAATTCCAATTTAAAAATTGGAATTCGATTTAAAATGGGATTCTATGAATTGGCAATTTAAAATTGGAATTCGATTTAAAATTGGATTCTATGAATTGGCAAATTGCATGAAATTTCGCTTAAAATTGGAATTTGAAGAATTGGAAAATTCCATGAAATGTGGCGCCCACCGAACGCTCGCGTAATATTTGTTGTCTGCATCTCAACTCTATCACTTACGACCCTCCGAGTTATAATCAGTTGATTAAGTGTACTAGCACCACCTACGCGAAATTTTGAAATTCTAACATTAAAACCATGGCCAGTACTTTTATGAGAAATTGATCGCCCAATGGGGCATATGACTGAAAATATGAATTTCCTGTAGTCTTTAACCTAGAAACTAGACGGTTAGTATAATGACGGGGGTTAGATTGTGAAGCGACGATGAAGACTCCTAATTTTGTAAAGAACCCGTTTCTAATGATATATGACACACAGGAATCAAAATAAAATCACAGAATGGATGATGTGGGATTCAAGACATATACAATCTCGAAGATGCTATTTACTTTCCGAGTAGACATTTCCACTCACAGCTCGGCCAAATATATCTCAAGACAGCGGTATACCCATTTTGATACACTGAGACAACCCAACTGAAATATCATAAAAGGTGATGGGATTTCTCTCAAAGCGCATGGATCTAATGAGAATTGCGCTTCTCACAAAGCTCTTTGCAATTGTTGTTGGAATAATGTCATTAAGTAAGCATTTATATTTAAATTTTGAGATCTCACTTTAGCCTTGGAAGTTGTCTACAATAGTGCCGTTAATTGGCCTCCTCATTATTTGAATTGCGTTGATTCGTCAATCGTCATTGATGTCATTCCAAGTACTTTCTTTTTGAAAGAAAACAACCTTTGCAATAGGATTCAAGCATGTGTACGAATCACTCCTACCGGAGACCTAGCTCTCACCACAAAATATCTAGAAGCAGATGCATTTCAATTTAACCATCTTGGGGAGCTCGGAGTAACCACCTTTGAAGGAAACCAGAATCGCAAATTCTATATTTGTCAAGAAAAGGTTGGGAAAAAAATCCGCTCTTTAGGAGACTTGGATAATATCGGGAGGAATTGCAAAATGGTTGGAATATTCGTTTCGAATCTATGTGATCCCCCATCTCAAGGTATTGAGACTGAAAGTGACCACCTGATGCATCAACTCTATACTGATGATAGTAGACCCCGCTTGCCCTTTGCGAATTCAAGGATCTGATGACGAAACCTCTGATAGACTGCACGGTGATTCACCAAAATTACCACTACAAGGCTTTCAAGGCAACAATGAAACCTTGTAAGTGTTGAAGCTCGAGTTCGAATAAGACCAGATTTTATTATACTAGCCTAAGTAACTGAACTTCCCCGCGGACATACCTAGCCTAAGGGACTGAACTTAGCTTAACCCTATCTACTTCATATAATACTATTAAAATGCCGCAATATTATTGCAAGCCTTCCTTCCGTAATGGTAAGCTCTGCCCAAGGGTATAACCCACTCCAAACACGCTAGAGTACAAACGACGGCCAATTTGGGTGGTGGCATGCAGTGCAGAGATGGGCAGGGCAGGAATATGTTAAAAGGCAAGTAAAAATTAATTTCTATATTATGTAAATAATTCTTTATATCTATCTAAATATTGGCAAGGAAACTGACAGGCGGGTGGGCAAGGTGGGCAAGGCAGGTGGGCCAAACAGGCGTGCTAGACAGGAGCGTGAGGCAGGCGCGTAGGGTGGGAGAGGTGCGCGAGTCGGGCAAGATTGGAGCGCGAGATGGGAGCACGAGGCGGGAGAGATGGGTGCGTGAGGCGGGAGAGGCGCGTGAGGCAGGCGAGGTGGGCAAGACAGGCACACAAGGCTGGAGAGGAGCGCGAGGAGGGTGAGGTGGAAGAGGCTGGCGAGATGGACTGGCAAGGCGGGCAGGCGAAGCCGGTAGGAAGGCGGTTAGGGAGGAGACATGGTAGTATTATTAATATCACGTGAAAAGGCCCGTTTCGGCCCATGGCCCATTGCAAACACTGCCAGTATCAAGTGCTAATTGTGGAAGAGCATTTAGTGAGGCAGGTGATATGTTTGAGCCTCGTCGATCTAAACTTCAACCAGATATTATTGCAGCAGCCCAGTGCCAGCGACGCTGGGGTCGGAATGACTTTGTGAATTGGTAATTTAATATGTATGTTAATATATCTTTTCTTTTATATTTAGCTTATACGCTGCAATGCTTACAATATGGTGAGACCCAGTTGTATCAACACTAAAAATCCAGTGTGTCCACACTGCCCGCCTAGCGGACCACCGGCGAGCGGGTGGAAGATCGCCCACCCGCCCGGAGTAGTAATGGGTGAGGTGGGCGGGGCGATAGGAGGCAAGGAGGGCAGGCGATAACGGGCGATTACGGACGAGAAGGGCAGGCGATAACGGGCGAGAGGGCGGGCGGTAAAGAGCGAGGAGGGGGAGCAGTAACGGGCGAGGTGAGCGGGTCGATAGCAGGCAAGGAGGGCAGGCGATAACAGACGAGAAGGGCAGGCGATAACGGGCGAGAGGGTGGGGTGATAAAGGGCGAGGAGGGCGGGCAGTAACGGGCGAGGAGGGCAGGCGATAATGGGCAGGGGAGTGAGAGGAAGCGAGTAGGGGAGTAAGAGGCAGCAAGCAGAGCCTTTTCCATGTCACTGATAGACGCGATTAATCCCTACAATCTAATATCACGTGATATGACCCATTAGGCCCACGGACCATGGGCCGGGCTTTATCCATAGTCCAGTTCATGGACTTTATCCATGGACTGTTAATGGACTGGATTAAGTCCATGGTCCATCCGCAACAATGTGGGAGGATTAGGATGCAGGCCGCCTGCCGGAAAAATCTAAACTGTGCGCCCGCCGGAACCTCTCTGGCGGGTAGGGCCTCTCAGACCAGATGTTTATGTCTCCCGCCTTCACCAAGAGATCCAACCAACCATCTGGAGAATGTTCTGGGAGGCTGTTAGGTTGTACGGCGGTTTGGTAGTTTCCTCCATGTGATGCTTCTTTAAATGTCCCCCTTTGACTTTCTTGTATTGAATTTGTTGGCAGACCATTAGTTTTGCCTTTAAAATTCTGATCTCGATAGTGTTTGTTTTGTTTGAATACATTGGTTGGTTGTTGAACTGTGAATTGATTGCAATTTGCTCAAAGTTAGGCTCGCAAGATTTGTCTCATGTGACACAGTGATCAGCATTTGTATGTGCAGCATACTTCACCAATAAAAGAAATGACCAGATAGAAATCATTTTATGTTAGCAGTTTTGGTTATTTAGTGAAGATTGTATTGCACATATATAAATTGTCAAAAAAGACCAGCCGCCGGAAAAATTTGACCCGCCTGCCGGAGATCCTCCGGCGGGCGGGGCAGGCGGGGGG
>LXFE01000656.1:0-12450 GCA_001929475.1 Neolecta irregularis DAH-3 | reverse complement strand
ATTCAAGAATGGAAAGAAGCGGATGAACGTACTTTTGGTCCGCCGAATCATTCTCGCTAAGGTTTAAGAAAACCGGTCATTCCAAGACTTCATCACAAATGGGAAACTCGGAAATATACTGTATCTCACTGTAGACACGGATCTTCGGGTCACAAGATGTATTTCTGAAGGTATTGACGAAGGTGGAAACTTTCGTGATCACCATTACGTACAAGATGGTTTAAAGGGGCAGAAATTTGTCGGTCGTCTTTTGACCGACTTCAAGTCACCCGATTATGGCGAAAGAATGCTCATATACCGGAAAATTCTCAACGGCGAGCTACCATTACAATTTGATGAAATAAACATTAATGGTATACATTGGCAGTCAATTTATACTCCTATCACATCAACGCGCAATGATCAAGAGATAATCACCGGTGTCGCAGTGTTTAGTTTCGACGTGACGGCACTGAGAAACAAAGAAATCGAATTACGTCAAGTAGAAGCTGAACGAAAATTGGCAGAGAGGGCAAATCAAATGAAGGGAGAGTTCCGTACGTGCTTTTTTTTATGTCAAATTCACATGGAATATAGTCGCTAAAATGAGTCACGAGCTACGGACACCCTTAGGTGTGAGTTTCATGATTCACTATTTGATACTGAAACCTGTCAGGCTGTCATTGGAATGTGTGATTTACTCTCGAAAACTCCGCTTAACCTGGAACAATCCCACTTTTTAAGGACAGTACAAAAGTCCGCGGACGCTTTAATGAACGTAATCAATCATATCCTCGACTATGAAAAGATTGAATCAGGGCAAGTCTTTTTCAATTCATTTTCATCTAAATTTCCAGGCTAATGACCATCGAAGAGAAATTGTTCAGCCTCGAAGGTATGGTTGACGATATTAAAGCAATCTTTAGTTATATAATACAATCCAAACATCTCGAGTTTATCCAAATCATCGAAATTCCCCATCACTGTCACTTGATAGGCGATCCCAACCGAACGAAGCAGGTCTTGATTAATCTTCTAAATAACGCCGTAAAGTTTACTTCGTCAGGGCGAATAGTCCTCTCTGTGCACGTCCGGGAGCCAGGTCCAATAGATAACGAGGCCTTTGTCCACTTTCAAGTACAAGATACCGGTATCGGGATATCCCCAGAGGCGAAACAGAACCTGTTCAAAGCTTTTGTGCAGGAAGATTCCTCGACAGCTAGAATGTACGGTGGCAGTGGTCTTGGTCTTTGCATCTCGAAGCAACTGGCATCACTGATGAAGGGGAGTATCAATTTAATATCAGAAATTGGCCAGGGAACAACAGTCAATCTTGAAGTGCCATTTCGTATTCCGACGCCCGAGAGTATTCAAACCGCTCTGAACGGACAAATGACAGGACATACGAAGAATTCCCAGGATGCAGTCTCGTCTAGTCATGGTCCCACTTTCATTTTAGTAGTTGAAGACAATGATATAAATAAGGAGATAATAGTACGATTATTGAAAGGACTCGGATTCTGGAACTTGGAAACAGCGTCTAACGGGTATTGTTCTTTCCAAAATTAGTTTAATCTCTACAGCCTAGAGGCAACGTCGAAAATCAGAAAATGTCAACAAACAGATGGAAAGATGTACGATTTAATATTAATGGATTGCCAGATGCCCTTAATGGGTGGCCACCCCTTTCGTTTCACATTGTCTAACATCTAGACGGTTATGAAACCACAAAATTCATTCGAGAACATCTGCCATCCAAGGATCTTCCCATAATCGCGTTGACAGCAAACGCGATACAAGGAGATCGGGAACGGTGTCTTGAGGCCGGGATGTCAGACTATGTAACTAAACCCGTCACCGCGAAAAAACTGGGACAAGTAATTCTGAAATGGCTACAGCGGCCGCTAGTCGAGTCAAATATGGATGCGCCCAGTAAAGAAATACGTCGTGGTGAAAAGCGAAAAGAAGTAATGAGTGATTCGGATGTGGCACTTGGGTCCTAATGATGTATTGTATATATAATATCCTTTAGCTGTCGAGTTTCACCTTTTTCTGTTCATGAAATTGAGCCTATGGAGTGTTTGAAAAGATTCCATTCGTAGAGAGTAATCAAGCGAAGAGCCAAGTAAAGAAACTGAATATTCAAGCAACAACTTTTTCCATGCCACTGATACGAACAGCAGCCTGATATTTCTGCAGCTTATTCAGTAATAAATCCCCTTGTTTGACAACAGCTTGATACTGGGCGTTCTTATTGTCTGGACGGTTGGTTTCAATGATACCTGCAAAATCAGCAAAGGAAAGATCACGGCGGGTGTGCCATTAACTCGATCGATAACGCAATTCAGCTTATTGGACGTAATGTATCTACTAAGATCGCTTGAAAGATTATTTGATAGAATTCGTGAAACAACATACGCATCGAGAAATTCCACACTAACGCCAAAGGCTCTCGCCATACTCTCAATGCTCAATGCACGATAACTCTAACAATTAGCAATCATTCGGCGACAACACCGCACCTCAAGCAATTGAGCGTATGCTCTCTTCCTCATTTCCTTGATGAAGTATCTTGTATGAGGAGCAACATATCGACTTGTTTTGATATACAATCCCTCAATTTCAGCAAGGCTCTTGAAGAATCTAGCATAATCGCAAAGATATAATGAATTGATCAAAGTATCGAGGGGCGAATATTGAACTGGAAGAACTTGAAGGACTTCTGGGGAATCAATGAGCTAATTAATGAGCTACCAAAAAAATCAACAGAGTAAAATACTTTTGTCTTCATGTCAACTCGGGATAGTGAAACGACCCCAGCGATGACCGCATATTTGACGATTTCGTCGTACGAGAGAAGTTCAGTTGATGTGAAAGTGCTCAAAACGTCTAATAACAGACTCGAAGCAGCCGAAAAATCTCGAATTGAAAGAAAGTAGATTCCATTATATGCTTTCAACCGGTTCCTGCGTTCCCAGTCTCCTCCTTTATCAATCAATCTAGACAAGATGAGCCGAGATCAAGATCTGGACTATACATTTTGGCGTCGTCTATTCCAGATTTTACCATTTGATGATCAGAAAAGAATAAGCCGATTCGAATTTGTGAGAATATTAGATCAATTTTGGAGCCTAGTCCGGGAGATTTTGTGGCAGTATGTTTGTATGCTTCAACTGCCTTGTCCTGAGAAAGTTGACTAAATAGTTGAGACAGAATTTGAATACCTTCTCTCCGATCTTGGCTAGATATTCTGCCTTTTCTTTTTCCGCATTCGCAACTTCAGCCTCACCAAAGCTTTCCTCTGCTTCCTTTATCTTGGCATCCAATTCCTGTATCTTTTCGTCGTTGATTTTCTTTAATGATTCGTATTCCGACTGATCGAAAGACAACAGATGTTTGTACTCCAACCATAACGGCGCAAGCGCTTCCGCTCGAATTCTCTCGACTACTGATTTCCGGACAGTGTCATGGGTTTCAGAAAGTGGCGGAGAGGATAAGACGAATAGCTGTTGGGCAAGCTCGAGATCTGGGATGTGAGGAATCTGGTTCTCGGACATTTCTGCAGAATCGGAGTTGCAGACCTGGAGGGTGCGTCAGCAATGATAATCGCACGTGATCAGATAGGAATCTTTTAAGTCGCCGGAAGCTACAATAAGACTCGGTTCTATAATCTAACCCAAGTGCGGGAACTTCTAATATACAGGGAGTATACCTAACCTAAGTGCGGGAACTTGGTTGGGTATGCGTAATCATGCAGGTTAATATACTCAAATATTGAATGTCCGCAATATTGATAACATCTTCACGTGTGGTAAGGACTTATATCCTTACAAATCTTCATCAAAGAGCGTATCCGGATTCAAAGAGAATGAAATATACCGAATTGAAGAGAAAGGATTTGTAGCTTTTATCTCAAGGCGTATCACAGGTGATTGACAAGTAAATCCTAAATACGACTGGGACTCGCTAGTTGTGATATTCTTTGAGCACTACAGCTTTTTTCGAGCCAATATATGCTTTTCTTTATTAGAGATGGTTATTGGATAAACAGGCTCAGGCGATGTAACAATTATGGAAGATGGAGTATTTTGCTTACATTTTTATTAACCCACCATAGAAATTGCTTTCTCAGAAGTGAGTCGCTTCCTTGTAGTTTGTGGTTCCATTCAACTGCAATGTGAACTGTTGCTCGTAGGTGTAAGAATATTATCATAGTTCGCTCGTAACACGAAGATAATTGCACATTTGAAATTGACATTCATTATACCTAAGACATCGAATGAACTTGCCTAGATGGTATAAGGAGTAGAATCCTACCTAATCATTGATTTGATATGAAACTAATTTTCGAAACCACTAAAACTCAATCATACTTTTTAAATATCTCTTGGGCCTTCAAAATTTCCTTCTTACTTCCAAGCCAAACTGGTCCGCGCGCATGAATCCCCTTGGGAACAACATCTAAAATGCGCTGTTTGCCATTCCATGCGATTCCACCAGCTTGTTCGATCAAAAAGGCCATGGGAAAGCTACTATTAAATCAATTTCGAGATAGAGCTCACCATTCATAAAGTAGTCTTAATTTTCCATCACGTGACTTTTTATCAGATGGATAAGCAAAGATTCCGCCGTAAAGAATTGTTCGATGAACATCGGCAACCATAGATCCGATATAACGAGCGGAGTATGGTTCGCTACCATCTTTAGGGAACTTGAGACTGTGGAAATATTCAGCGCACGGTTCGTGCCAGTATACTGAATTCCCTTCGTTGACTGAATATATATTTCGTGACTCAGGGATACGAAGCTGATAGTTAGTTCATGGCGAAAATAAAAGGTACGTTTGGATGCGTCAAGATGAATTCTCCTAATGAATTGTCTAGAGTAAAGCCGTTGACACCATTTCCCGTAGTGAGGACGAGGTTCGCGGATGCCGCATACATACAATATCCAGCACAGATCATCTCTTTTCCTGGCCGGAGAACATCTTCAACTTGATGATCTCGGTCGTCGGGCTGAAAAATGAGTTGTCAATTGGAAGACGAAGCGCACAAGTTTGTAAATCCCAAAGATGGTTCCAACGGACACACCCGCGTCCAAATTGGAACTTCCTACATGGTCTGCAGAGTATCTGAGTTGAAGCATACCATCAATAGGATCACAAACAACTGCATATTTCCCGTCTCCAGCCACGAAGATTGGTTCTTCTTCTTCCTCGCTGATAATGATACCAACCTTTCCACAGGCCTTCATGGCGTCAACGAAAATTTTGTTCCCCAAAACATCCAATTTCTTTTGTTCTTCTCCAGATTTGTTCGCAGCGCCAGCGAGACCAATCAGGTTGATCAAAGTGGCTCTGCGAATATTGTGGGCAATGAATTTACATGTTAGCTGGATATGATTTAACAGCATTGAGAGGTCGCCCGTTGCGGCAGTACCGACTTTGTGCTGTTCATCGAGGATAAATCGCGTCAGAGTAACAAAGTCTGTCTGCAACGTAAGTTGTTCTGAAGAATTGTAGGCTGCCATGCTTGCGACTGCAAGGATTCTATGGGTCTCATATAGCAGGCATGGCGGTGGTCAGGTGGTAGGGGAACCCACCCGGGACCCGCCGAAATGCGGAAATGCCAAGATTCGCATCTATGCAGGTAGTTGGTCCAAGCATGCAGTACAATCAAGATCAGCAAGGGAGCAGAATCGGTAAAATGATTCATCTTAATTTTTATACTCCTTGAATCCACATCGCTTCATTCCATCATGATATTCTTCCAACTAGCTCCTGAAACCCAAAAATAATATTGATATTCCAAATATATCTGTTGTTTGTGTTGGAATCTTAGCCCACAAGGGATTGTCGCGTCTGGTAAAGGGAAAAAAGGAGTATCATATTCAAGATATTATGTCCTGGATATACTCCTATGAATCATCGTCAGTGCATGATCTATTTAAATCACATAAAAATGCATCAACCACATATCGTCTTTTATGCAAACCTTGCATCATAATAAAAATAGCCATAGAAGGAAAATGCCCTGGGGTAAATTTTCCGCGATAATCGCATGGATGACTTTTCAATATTAAATTTTCCAACTCTTTCAGTAACAGGGTATTGAAGTTGACACTGCTCAATTTTCTATTGCAATTGCGAAGAATCATGGAATCAAGAAGCACCGGAATATTTTCGCACTTGCTGTCTTCAAACTCCAGCCCAAAAATAAGATTACATGAATCGCTCTACTATGCTGTTGATTGTATGGCGCATGACTTTAGTCAAACTCATCCATGTCGACCCACTCGTCGAAATCATCCCCAACCTCCCATCCATCATGCTCATTGATTGCTTCATTATCCATCCCCATATGCTCAGAGAGGTGGAACTGCATGAGATCATCATCGCCTGAGTAGATGTGGTATTGATACTCGTACTGATCAAGTCCATTGCCATAGGCATCTTCTGAATCATATGAGTCATCGGAATGCATTGACCACATATCAGCTCCGCGTATGCCATACACTTGCTCGACTTCATCGTCATAGAAATCACCATGAACGGAAGAAACTTTACGCGAACCGCGTTCAATACTCATTGTATGAACAACTGTGCACATTCAGCTTAATAGAAATGCTCAAAATCTTGCCTTTTCTTGGACCACCAGAAATACGAAGCATAAAGGTTAAAAGTTGCGGCATGTATGAGGTGTCATGGTTGCGCTGGATCTGCTCGAACAGCAAAGGAGATATGTCATCTTCCAAAGAATTAGGACAAAAAAATTGAAAGGAGCGGAGAAAAGGCCATGAGGTTCCTTTCAGATAGCCTTCAAATTGCTGGTCAAAATATGCGAGAAAGAGGTGCTCTATCGATTTACCACATGATTCGTGGATTACATCGAATAAATTTATCCAGGTTCCGGAAAACTCAAAGTTTGTGGAGGAAAGAATGAAAGTCTTTAACTGGGGACCGAAATGTTGAATCATTGCTTCGCAACCTTTGTATAAATAGTAGCATAGCAAAAGCATCACCTTGATAGCTAAGAAAATGGGAATCCCAAAGTTTCAACGAATGGAGCTTTCCCCAGTAACCTCCATTTATACATTTAGTTATGACATATTCTGAAAATATTTCTCCCAAGGAGTCATACTCAAATAGTTCAAGGTTGTGTAATTGAGATAATACTCTGCAGAGTTCTGGCGCTTTCTCTTCATTTAGAATTAGATCGCTAGGATATTCGTTCCATAAATGGAGTTGCTTGAGATTTGGAAGTGAAGAGATGATCTGCGGAACAAAGAATTGGTCATCGCCCTGTTTTCCAAAGATATATAACGATGTGATTTGAGGATGCTGTTGCTTGATCACGAACGGGTGGCGACCATCAATGTAATACACATCTCTTCCGTACGATTCTTTCACATACAGTACTCGTAAATTAGGCAGCGCGGATATAACTTCATCGACATCCCAAAAATGAATACCATCATCTGTTTGTATCCTTAGTTCCTCTACATAACTCGATATCCTTGCGTCTTTCGAGATCTTATTTGCGAGATTCGCGATTATACTTGGGGTTTTGAGAGATAGTCTTCTGAAGATGAGAGGTTGCGCAATTCTTGCAAACTGTTTGTTCACTGTACACACCGAACATGCAACATCCCAATCTAGTGTATCGTATTTTTCGGGATAATATGGGCCTGGGTCACAGTGACATGCGTATATGATGATCTTTTCAAGAACTTCGGCCGGGAGTGTTGGGATAGATGACATACCTGGGGAAAGATACGTCGGGCGAATATTCTGTATCACATGATTGCATCTTGTCAAGATCGAATGAGCAAGTCGAATGCAATTCAACGCCATTATAATACGGCAGTTCCGTGATGAGCCGAGAAAGCTACAAAGCGATTACCAAAGGTAAGCTCGTTGCCTCGAAAACATCCTCAAAAATTCAAAGTACATCCACCCCCATACCAATAATCGTCAAATCATAGGAAAATGGCAATCTGTACTTTGTCATTATTTTCAATCAGCAGATTTCAAGGAATCAAGTTTGAAACGCTCCCCGAGCAAGTGTCTATATCCTTCAGGCTATCCGGGAGAAATCTGTGCAACCGATTCCTCTGGTCTAACTTTATTTACTTCATTCTCAATGTCAAGTTATATTGGGGCTTCTGGTAGTCCTGTTTATCGAAAGGAGATTATCAACTTATTGATAAGGACTAGGAGGGACCAATATGAAAACTGAAATCAGCCCTAAATGTTATCTGAAACAACCACCTATACAAGACATGAAGTCAGATGAAAAAGCCTTTGCGACTGCCATCAAATCAGATACTGTCTTACAGACAGCGAAGGGTCGATATTATGTTAGCTCTCTTGCATTACGATTGTCGTCTCCTGTCTTTGCGGCTATGTTGGAAGGAGGATTTAGCGAGAGCGTCTCAATCGATACAAAGGAGGAACCACTGAACGAATTGATTCTTGACAAGGCACAAGAAAAGGAGGCAGTGTATCGAATCGTATTATGCGGAGACGATGATGAAGATTCGTTGATTAGATACCTACGGGTTATTCATTATCAGCACATTTCAATTGATGCAATTCAAGATCTTTACTCTCAAGTTTTATTTGCGAACAAGTACGATATCAAAGAAGCTCTACGAGATACATTTGAACTCGCCTTCATCAACTTATATACACAACTTCCGATACAAGGAAATGCTGCGATAATGACCTATGGCGCCATTCTTCTATCAAATCACAGAATGTGGGAGACCTCAATTCACCAACTCGCTTTTGGTCATAAAAGTGAGGTCCAATCAAAGGTATACTTTGTACTCCCTGGTAAACTCGTCTCGACGATCGACTCAATCCGGTCATCAATCCCGGACTTACTTGAAGGAGCATGTATATCAATTCTCGCAAGTATTAGGGACTGTAAGTTTCCGGATAGCGGTATCCGATATTGCAAGAAACCTACTCTGGGGGAAGTCTACGCCCTCCTTTCGCCATACCTCTCTAAGGAGTCTTTCGACGGAGACATTATACATTTTCTCAAAGACGAATTTTATACGCATTGTTCAGAAGAGGGCTCATGTCATTACTGTGAGGATCTAGGAGGGGGAAACGCTAGTGGACATATCACAAGTTGGGTCAGGGGGATTATGTGCACAAATCGGGCCGGGATGTTGAAGTTGACGAGTGATCTAGCTATTGAGGATTTCCAACTGTCCTGACATGACTCGGATGCGCTGTGTATCAGATAAGGTCATGATCTCATGGTTATTCTGCAACATATAGAGGATCTTCGTAGGATGCCATTTTATTAAAATCTTCCAAAGATCTCTTGTTTCACAAAGACACTTCTTTAGCATTGGCCATTGTACATGTAACATGTTGGCATGGACTTCGCTCATGAACTTGAAGGCCGAGCCTACCTAATAGCTCGTGATCTGTGATTAGCCTTTAATGGAGTAGATCTGGGTAGAAAGCTAATGACTTGACAACCAATGGGGGAATATGTCTACCCAAATAGGTCATATGATTGTTGAAAGATGAAAAGAAAGTTGATAGTGACTGGAATGACAGAATCGTGACGTTGAGAAATGTCTCGCCCGACACCCCTGACATAGAAAGCAAAAGGAATATAAAATGCACAATCTTTTCAAAAGTCGTTATGCGAACACCCCTGTGGTATAAATTGAAAGCAAACAGCTTGAAAACCTGGAATTTATGTTGAAAGTCCATTGGCATTACAAAACGGGATGAATAGTATCCACTGATCAATATTGAGACCATACAACAAAATCTTTACAACTTGAATTGAATTGGCATGTTTCATGTACATAACTGCCTGGTTTCAGCTGTGACAAAATTCATTTTGCTCTGGAAAAATCCCTTTTTCTCACCCAAGTAGATGCCGGTCGCGCGGCGATGCATTCGTGAATTCTCCATAATGCTCAAAGTAGCACCACCCGCGCTTTTGCCTGCAGTTCCGGAAGACTCAAAGTCTCATCACAACGGGGCGATATTCCGAAATCCATGGAGTTCATTCGTGGGACTGGCCAGTCCAATGACTTTCGCTAAAGCTCACTGGCAAGGAGAATTCAAGATGGCAGTTGTATCAAAGGATGACGTCAAACAAATCGGAACTCAAGCGCCCGGATTCAGGAAAGGTGCTGCAACATGGCTTGGACATGCTTGCTTTTACGTCGAGATGGATACTGAAGTGAGACTTTTATTTGATCCTGTATTTTCGGATCGGCATGTTCCATGTGGTTAGCAGAGATGCTGATACGTTAGATGTTCACCTTCGCAATGGATTGGTCCAAAGAGATTTACCCAACCACCGTGCAAACTTGAAGATATCCCAACACCGGATATCATTGCAATATCTCATAATCAGTATGTACTTTTCGCTACAAGACTTACGTAAGCTATGATCACCTAGACATATCAACAATTCGACGACTCTTCAAACTTCACCCGAATGTCCATTTCTTCGTGCCACTGGGTCTCAAATCATGGATGAAATCTCTCAATATCGAGAACGTCACCGAACTGGACTGGTGGGAATCCAGAGATATCACCACAATCTCCGGGAGAACGGGGCAAATCTCTTGTCTTCCAGCCCAGCACATGACCGCTCGGGGCCTCTTCGATCGATATCATACTCTCTGGGCTTCGTGGTCTTTCGAATCCGGCGGCAAGAATATTTGGTTTGCGGGTGACACAGCATATCGATCGTACAGTCGAAACGGCCAAAGGACGCCCTCGTGTCCTGCATTTAAGGACATCGGAAGGCTCAGGGGGCCATTTGATCTCGCTATGATTCCAATTGGTGCTTACAAACCAAGATATTTATTGAGTCCTGTACATGTTGATCCGGCAGAGGCTGTTGAGATTTTCCAAGATATAAAGGCGAAGAAGGCTGTTGGCATGCATTGGGGGACTGTATTTCTACCAAACAAAAAGATATGCTGATTTTGCTTAGTTTGTTTTAAGTTCTGAGGATATTTTGGAACCTCGAGATGAATTGAGGCGAATCACGAAGGAGAAGATGATTGATTTCGATACTGTGGTTCTTGGTGGACATAGAGGCATTTAAGCGTATTAAGTTGTCTGGTAGTTTCTGAATGACTTGTTTCATCGGTATGCACTTTTGAAGTTGTTAGAATAACGAATCCATTGTAAAATCCATAACTATCAACCCCAACCCGGATTATTTCCACGAGATGCTACATTTTGTCAGGTACGGATACTATCGTTAAGTGTCTATATTCCCCCACACTGTAAGTTGGCGTCTCGAAAAAGATTCATAAATATGGATCAAGCTGTTAATTTTAAGGGGCCCAAAATGATCAGCTTCATACAGTAGGACCTGGTTATAGGGGACCTCCATACAACGAATTACTCGTTAGAACGAACCTAACCGCCTTCCAAAATCAATTTGTATGAGGTCAAACGTGATATCATGACAGAACGAATCCTCGTTGTAACAAATTCAACACCCTTGAACGCCACATTCATTATAAGCAGCTTCAACAGTATAAACATTTGTTGAAGGGTGTCTCAAAATCTTTCACGTCCAGAAAAATTGAATGAAACCGATTTCATTGAGTAATGTTTAGGCTAGGAGGTTTATGGGCTCAGACCTACAGCCCAGTATACGGGAAGTTGTTTTAACGTTCCTGAATCGATATCTGCATATCTCCAAGCTTTGTGATCTCCTTATCTACTTGGAAACATTGCTGTTCAACATGGAGTTGATCAAGGTTAACTAATGTCTCGCAACTCCATGTCGTGATCTCCGATAAATGTCAATTCCCTGAGACATACAAAGTTTCTTCTGCCTGTAATCATTCTAACCCCTTCATATTTCGAGATGCAGGTCTTGTGTACCATATACGCTGCATGCTTTCTCAAAAGTATTGCCGCTGGGAACTTTTTTAGCGTTATTGAGAAGCATAATTCTGAAAGTGCTAACGAGCTTTATCTACTGTACGAATGTCGGGCGGCAAGTGAAGCTAGATGCTATTACATATGTAGGGAATTACCGCAATGTGTGGGGTTTTACATGGGCAAATGTTGTCGGCTATATGGATCTGTGGAAGAAGGCAAAAGATCAGGGGAATATCATGTGAGATATCAAGAACTGGAAGAAATGGACGCAGGGAAGATCAAACTTCTTCTCTCAAAATCGACGTATGCTGTCCTGATCTAAATCTTTAACTGATGTGTTTTAGACTGGATTCTTAAAGCCTTGTTGACGGACGAAAAGACACACTTTTGCCTTTGAGGCTTTTCTCATTTTGTAGAAGAGTAAATGCATCTGTTTCTACTTCTGCGCTTCTTGATACCACCCAAGAGACTACAAAGAAGGTACTGGCTGACTATCTACATTTTGGATGAATGGGTGTGGGGACTTCGAACGTCCCCATACGATCGCGAATCCCCGGGTCGCCACAGTCACCACCAAC
>LXFE01000643.1:0-12981 GCA_001929475.1 Neolecta irregularis DAH-3 | reverse complement strand
AGCCGCCCCGGCACGCTCCTCCGGCAGCAGCACCCCGGCCATCGCCGCAAGCCTCGCCGCAGCCGTCCTCGCCGTGCTGCTGCTCGGCATCCTCTTCTTCCTCCTCAGACGCCGCCGCCGCCGCCGCCCCACGTCCGTCTCAGAGAAGCAGCAGCAGGAGTCTTACAACCCCCTGCAGTGCCACGCCCGTCGCGTACCCCGCCCTCCCCCACGCCATCCCCTGACCCCATTAGTCCTCCCAGCACACCATCGCCTCTATCGCTTCTTCCGCCCTGACCCGTGCTTCAAACATCATCCCCATCGCCTACATCCCCACGGGCAGATCCACCCCAAACCCTGCTTCCCTCCCGCCCCGCTCCGGCCCAAACACCCCCCTCGCAAAGCACGGCGACCAATTCTTCTCCGCCGATGAGCTCCTCCGTGCCTCATACGTCTCCTCTGCGCACAGCTCTTCGGCCGGCGATCGCACCTCCGTCGCCACCACCGCGTACCGCGCCACTGCAATCATCTCCCGTGCTTCCCCAATGCAGACTGCTGTCCGCGCAAAGCCAAGCTTGGTCAACGTCAAGGCAAGCCCAAGCCTCGCAACCGTGCCCCCAGTCCCCAAAATGCCGCCTCTCCCGGACCTCGGCTTCGAAGAACGCTCCCGCTTCAGCCTCGGCAGCGTATTGCGCGCTTCCCGCGACATAAAACTCGATATCCCTTCCCCGGCCGTGTTTGGTCTCGGTCTCCATTCAGGTCCACAATCTTCAACCAGCAGAGACGACCAAACTCACTCCCCCTTCTCAGACAACCAAAGCTCCACGTTCACCTTTCCCGCTCCCCCAAACTCTAGCCCTTTTGCCGACGAACATAGAATTTCTGCCTCGGATAGTAAACAAGAGCCTTGATTCCTTTTTCGCTTTTTGTCAGTTATCCCCTTTGGTAGTTCTGTTGGTCAAGGGGCTTGTAGAGGTGTTTTTCAGTTTTTGATTATTTTGGTTCTCTTGCGTAGCAATCCTTGTTTTATTTCTTGTGTATACTGAACGAAAACTTTCATATATACCTGACACCCCCAATAGCTTGTAGCCATATGATTGTGAGCATGAGTTGAATTCCATGATGGACTATCCGTGAATTGCCATAATGTTATACTATTATGATGGACTATCTGTGAATTGCCATAATCTTATGAGTATTCATACAAGTTGGCAAAATGCGGTTTCACTCAAATTTGAATGTGCATACAATCTATTTAATACCCATGCCTCAAGACACCAAACACCCCACAATTTTAACAATATCAAAGGCTCTCGATAACTTGATCGCTGGTTCTTGTGAAGAAGGCCTTTGTACCAGAATCCCAGCAACTCCGTAGCCAACTTTTAGATAATATCGCCCTCCCGCTTTTATCGTGTCTTATTACTAGCCGAGAAGACGCACATACAGTTCCAGATACTAGATACATTGTCCTTTTAACAACTCTTCTAGTCCACCCTTCAATACCCAATACCATCGAAACTGATATCGACATTCCTTCTGAATCTTTTCGAATCCTAAGCCGTCTTCTCCAAACTGCAGGACCTCGAGGTGCAAACTTTCATAAAGTGTGGGCTGCACAACCGTCTCGAAAGACACGCCGAAGAACTAAAGCTCCGCGACTGGAAGGGGAAGGCGATAATGGCACAACTGGACCACCTAGCTGGAACGACAATATATTTAACAGAGTCAACAATGTTTGGGAACTAGTAGGCTGGGCATTTTCCTCATGCTGTACGGAAAAATCAACTTGGAGACGATGGATATTATTTCTTCAACATTTTGTGGACTTACTAGAGAGAGATTGGCGGGAAGAACCTGATGACACGGGTACGTTCTTTTATGGGTTCAAACAACCAATTGATTAGATGGGGAGAATACCCTGTTGTTTAAAGTACTCTGGTTTAAACAAGACTATCAATACCGTACCGCAATCAAGGCAACTTTTGCAAAAGATGCCGGAGATGATGCGGCTCAAGGTTTACAAGACACCTGGAAACCCATATTCGAGCGCATTGTCAAAAGAAAAGACCAGGAAGATGAACGGCTGGCGGCCGGAGTGTACCATGTGACATTTGAACAAGATGAGGACCAAGACGACTTACTGAAAGCATGGGGCGGATACGAATGCCTAAAGCTGAGAATCAGATTTATTGATCTGGTCGGTTGGTATTGCCATTCAAAACTGAGATGCATAGTTTGCTCGAGCCGCGGCTCATCACTCGCTATACAAGATTGTCAAACCTGAGAGGCTCCTAGACGACGTTTGTGCAGAGTTATCCGATTTTCAGGATCTCTTGTTATTTTGGACTGTATGCGCGGCCCCGAAATATAAGGCTGAAGGGATAGAACATGCAGGACCCAGATACGAAATATGCATTGGCCGAGACAATATTTAGGACAGACGCAATGAACGAAGAAGCGTTTCGGAAGAGTAAAGAATTCTCGGAAGAAAGAATCTTGAAGGCGTACCTTCCGGCATATGGCCAGCATGGTTCTGTTGTGATGAATGCCATGTTGGGATTTCTGGTGGGCGAGGTGATTGGAATTGGTCTTGAAACCAAAAGCGTGGAGATTACCCGGCCGGTAGAGTTTGGGCAGGCGGTAGAGGAGGGTATACGGGAACGGAGAAGGGCAGCAGAGGCAGTGAGGCGGAAGAGTGTGCGGGCTGACGAGAGCATCGATGTTGCGCTGGCTCAGGCTGTTCTTGTAGCAAGCGAGGAGGTGCTTCGGGGACTGGCGAGAGCGGCAGGGGCGGTGGCGGTGGAGTAGCGGGTGTGGCGCCAGCCTATCGCAACCTATCTCCTGCTACATCCACACCGCCACCATCCAGACGCCCCGGCAAGCACCGGCAGTGACAGACAGACAACATCAACAGTGGCAGCAGCAGCAGCAGGCTACTTGCGTTTCTTTTGCTGTCCTCTGCTGCCCCCTCGTCTCCTAAATGGCAGCCCAGCAGCATGGCGCGCCCACTTCGCCCGCCTCTGTGGCACTTACCTCTCCCCAATCTCCCGTCCCTTCTCTCGTCTCAAATATCCCAGACAAGAAGAAGGCTGCCATGTTGATCGAGTACTTCGAGCGTACCAGCAAGGATCGTGGGCCCAGCGTTACTGTCAGGATAAATCCCACTTCACCCCACAAGTCCAGGACACGACCTGATTCATCCTATGTATACGAAGCTGAACTTGTAAAGGACCTTTCTCCTTCAAATTCACGGACTCGAGCAAGAAGTATACCCGGAGACGGTGAGTTCAAACCATTTCCAAGTCATCCTTCTCCCGAGCCTGATCATAAATCCTCAGAGTTCCCGCCAAGCAATTTTGTTCAAAAAGGAGAAAAGTCATATTTCACTCATGTTGATCCAGACATTCTTGATCAAATCATCAGTGCTGCAATTGAACGAATGGTTCTTCCTGAGCTTCGCCTGCTTCGAGAAGAACGGGCTGCCGCCTTCAATGACATTCAGGGGAGCAAGAGTCAGAACCTTACCGGGACCAAGGGTATTACTTCCCCAAAACCCCCCGTAATCACTCCTCCAGAACAACTGGATCCTAAAAATACTTCTACTCTTACAGGTGTAAATGATATTACTCCGGATACAAAAGAATTTGCGACACCAGAAACTGCGCTCTTTTTCCAAGAGAACGATTCAGATAATAATTATGAAGGTTCGATCACTGTTCGAGCCAGCAAGTCTCGAAATCCGACAGCATCTAGGCATTCAAGAACATTTATACATTCACAATGGTCGCCTGAGAGCACCCCTCCACCACCTGCAAAGTGGAGCGGTGCAAGTCGTCACAGTATGTCAAAAGATGTTCTCACTTTAATGAACCATGTATGGCGCCTATTGATGTTGTTTCTGATGTTGAGCTTGCAACCCAAGATGCTCAAAGACATGCTCGAGATGAAGAAATTATGAGAACAATTTCCCAACTTTCCGCCGAAATTAAGCATGGCATAGACGAGCTGAAAGTAACAATATCTGAGGAGGAACAAGATACGGTCAAACTGATCGAACGCAAGATTAACATGCTCTCGGCGTCAGATTACCCTAGACCACTAGGGCCAAGACCAATGTTGTCATTGACCGTCGATCCAGAAGAAAAGAAGACACTATATGATCGGCTTTTCGGCCAAGGAAAGCACAAAAAGCGTGCACTCGATCGGATTGAACGATTATGTTTAGAAGTGTATACTCCCAACTTGAAGCATGCTAACCCTAAGTGCATATGATGTTCGCAAAATTGAACAAAAGATGGGCAGAGTGGGTCCATTTATGGACGAAGTGGACGCGTCAGAAAGCGACTCCAATAGGTTTCCACATCATGATATTCGCTCTCGGGGTGAGGAGCATCTTGATCTCGACGAAGATTCAGTGAAAAGACATTGGGATAAATTGATCAAATCTATCCATGGCGATGACGAGTATGACGAAGGTACGTGTTCTTTGACGTGGTCGTTGGCATCGCTTCCGAGCTAAAACACTAGCAGATGAACCCCCCTTGCGGACTCCACAAACTCACTTCAATTCACCCCAGCCCCCTGGTTCAATGCCTCTATCTGAACGCAGAGTCTGGGAGGATTCATTTCACCCGACACCCCCATTCCATAATCAGTCATTAGAATCCTTTCCATCGCAACATTTCACTAGTGGATTGGACCACTCAAGCAATGCCCCTGAAAGCAGTCGGCTTGTCCCAAATCGAAGTACTGGCCTGCAAACACCTCCAGTGATCCGCGGAAGGTCTCCTCAGTCTGCACACTCACCAAAACTTTCAATGGACTCAACTGGTCCGCCTACCCCCCCCTCGAAATCGCCGTTGAAGAATAACCTGCAGCGCATAGAG
The DNA here is from genome assembly GCA_001929475.1 of Neolecta irregularis DAH-3. Lineage (NCBI taxonomy): Eukaryota > Fungi > Ascomycota > Neolectomycetes > Neolectales > Neolectaceae > Neolecta > Neolecta irregularis. The sequence continues at coordinate 8,113 of LXFE01000643.1, read as the reverse complement.
CGCGCAAAAACTAATACGCCTTCGCGGAAACCTCACCGGATGAATGAAGAATATTCAGAAGCAGATGATGACGAGAACGCCCACCATGATTCAGGTCCAATAACGCCGAGCGCCAAAAACAAAAAATCGTTTGGTAAGAGATTTTCCAAAATCACCTCCGACTTCATGTCGGATGCACTTGCAGCTTTCAAGGTGCAAAAGGGAGAACCAAAAAACCCCGAGATATCCCGGTCCGATGATGAATGGGAAAGCGAAGTTGAAAGGCAAAGACAAGAAGAAGGGAAGCAACGATCGAAGGAACGCAAAGGCATGGAGAAGCAAGCTGAACGAGATCGGCCAAAGAGAAGATTGAATAGAACCAAACGGCTTGAGAAGAACAAGACCAATGACGTCGTGGAGGAAATTATTTATGATGAGCCAGAGGTTCAGGCACCTATGTTTGAGTCCCCTCGGGGCCGGGAAGAATTCGATACCAACTTTACGCCACAACCATACGAAAATGTTGATGCTCAAAAGGATAAAGTAAGGCCTGACATATATTTCATGCTGATGTAGGAGAACAAGATTCTGCGCAAAAAGACGTCCGAAAAGTTGCCCCCTCATATGCATGAAACCTTGATACATATGGAGGTAAGTTACAAATCTATTTGTTCTGATTGGATGAAATAGGCCCGTCAGAATAACATCGTTAACAATCCTTATGCTGCCTCTAGCCACGCTGAGGATGTTTTTGTGAGTGCAGAAGTTCCGATCCATCGGAGCACTGCTCGTCTTCAGAGAACTTCACCGTCAAAATCTAGTAGAAAGCCGACCGGACCAAGGCCTCTCTCAGTGGCCTCAAAAAGAGGTCATACAGAAAGATCTTTTGAAGATGATGACTTGCCACCACCACAACCTTCCGAGCAGGATTCGAGGTCGTGGAATGTGATGTTTCCCGGGGCCCGTCTTCGGTCACAGACTAAAAATGGCGTAGAGATATAAGGGCTATCACCATAGAATGATATGGATTTTGGTCTTCGGGTTATGTTCCCGATTTTGGATTCTATGGATACTTGCGTATATGTACTTTAGTGGTCTCTGATTATTTAAACCCCATATGCATGTAGATTCCAGCCGACTTGACATATCAATTGGTTGCTCGTGAGATGAATAGTACGTCACCGATAGGATCTCAAATCAGCCTTTGACCGCTATCTCCCCATACAAGCGCTACTTCATGCCTGACCTTCGACGAAAAGCTGTTACACATCTTGCTTCCAAGTCGTCGACTCCAAAGGGCTCCCCGCGTTCATCTCGCCCGTGTTCGCGACGCGGTACAGACGAAGAATACTTGTCCGACGATGGATCCACAATTTCCAATGAGAGTTTCGACGGCTTTTGGGATGGCGCAGATATCAAGCAATCGGTCGGTAAAGATTGGGAAGAAGAGCTTGAAGAAGCATTCGATGGCATACTTGAACGAAAAGGCACAAGTACCACAGGCCGAGAAGAGGCTTTGTCACAGATTGTTCGGTTAACTACATTGCGTTACACACGGTCACAGATAGCGGGGAAAGAGTCGCAACTTACAAGTGCTTTGCTCAAAAGCCTCAGGAATGGCCGAACAGACCGTGAGAGTATCCTCGCGTGTAAAGGTATGCCATAAGGGTAGTGATTTGTTCAAGCCGTAGCATTATCGCTCCTTATGATTACGATGTCGGATTATGATCAGTTTTACTCTAGTACCTCGACGCCTCTGAAAATGGCAATCGAGAACCACAACTCGGTACAGGTCAAATGTGCGGCGATCCATACACTCGCTCTTTCCGCCTTTCTGTTTGCTCCTAGTACACATGAAACCCAGGCTGTTCTCGATTTCTACATCGAGATTGTTGAAAATGATGGACATTCAATCGGAGCTGGTGATATCGAGGGCGTTGTAATTGCCGCCTTGGAAGCTTTTGCATTGCTTGTGACTTGCTTGGAAGATTCTGAAGGTACCGGTCAGAGGTATGGCGGCGGGCAACCTTATTCTTAACACAGTAGAGCAATGCCTGTTCTTATTAATCAACTGGAGAGCTCAGACGTTGGAGTACGCTTAATATCAGGAGAATGTATTGCCCTTCTTTATGAGCAGCATTACAATGCACAGAGCGAGGGAGAAGATGAAGTGACTAACTCTCTTAGTTCTACGATTCTAAATATATAGGGCGCTCCTTCTTCTCAAGGTCCGTATGACAACATAGTACATCTCACTGGTTTATTATCTCGTCTTTCAACGTCATCTACAAAAAGAATCTCAAAGGCTTCTCGGAAAGCCCAGCATTCAACGTTTCGAGATGTATTACTGACAGTATCTTCGCCCAAATCTAGTGCACCATCTGAGACACTTGTATTTCACCGTGAAATGGTGGTCACAATAGATACATGGAGTCGATTTCATGTGCTGCAAGAGTTACGCAGGATTTTGACGCAAGGACTACATGTCCACTTTTCCCGGAACGCCACGATTCGCGAAATGTTGGAATATGAAGGGATAGTCATAGAACCCGATGAAGACGAGATGGATGAAGATTTTGAACAGAGGAAGCAAGAGAAGAAATCTATCCAGGCCGAAATGCGCAGAACTCGACAGACTTCCGTGAAAAGCGAACGAAAGACAAAAGGGCTCCAACGTGTTTGGACTCAAGAAGAGGAGGTTTGAGGTCGGTTGATGTTATATATATCCTATCCGTTGCATTCACATTAAACTGCTTAGGGCAGTCTATTTATATGTAATACCAACATCAATTGTCTTCGCCGCACTCTACAAGACTAACAGATATTACTGACGGTGTTCAGGTTAAGATTATCCAATTTTTAACACAACTTCATCAATCATATAAGGGATCATAAGGGAACGTAATTTGTTCTCATCTTGGAATGAAAAACCAAAAGTAAGTACGTTGAATGTTCACGCTTTGATAGTTTACCAAACAAGTTTCAAGTATAGATTTCCTTTCTTTCTTTCTCTCAAGAGTCTATCTCGAGATGGATGGAAAATATTGTCAGGTGTAAGGGTTACTGTTTATATATCTGACATTCTCTTAAACTTATTTGAACATGAAAGACTTAAAATATATAAGGAACAAGCCTCCAAGTTTCCTTCTTGTACTTGTCATATAACTCGCCAAATTCTCCTCTCATAACATGTTCTTCCAACATGATCCTTTTCAAAAAGCCTTCGCAAATCCAAGCGTAGTACAGACTTATCATAACAAGGATTTTGTTCTTGTGCTGTTTGGACACCAATTCTGTGAAAGCCTTCCTAAGAAACAGGAAATATCCGCAGCGTGCTAGCATGTAACCAGTATAACTTGGATGACGAAGTACTGTACACACATTAGATAATCGAACGAGGTGTGCGCTTATCTGTATGGTCCATTTCGGATAATTTTATGGTCTTCATGAATTGTAACTTGATAATCGAAATACTTCCCTAGACATTTGTATGACCAAAGTCTTAAACTTGCACCCCCAATCAAAAGGATGACGCCTATACTATCGAGTGGATTCCAGCGAACGAAATCATTATTGCCTGGAAACAGACTTTCTTGCTGAAGGAGTTTTTGAATGAAGATTAAGACAGGTGCGCCCAAGTTAGTAGACATATATACATAAAAGGAGGCTTGAGACCAGTCGGAAATTCGAAAAATGAATGTGGAATCCTTATGTGGGTTGCCATCGCCTATCTTCATATTGGGCGGGACTGAAGACTTGTAAAAGAGAGGAAAACACAGTAGTATTGCCAACAATTTGATACAAGCTTGCCTGGAGAGATTGAGGATGGGAAAGGTTCCGATGAGTTTCGACTGAGCAGACATCCTGCAATACTGTTAGCTGTATTGAAAGATTCTTTTCGGTATTTATGGCTGTGTGAATAGCAGTGTGATGACGGAGATAGGGTAAATAGGCCGAAACATAATCTAAATTTCTCTAGCTATCGATGGAAAAGGATGCGTGTTTGGGTTTTCTTCGTTCTGTTGATTCACGTGTTGAAGCACTGATATAGTCTTTCACAGGCTAATGAAGGGCTAGGATTTATTGCTAGTTTAGTCCTATTGTCAATGGCTTCCTTCTCTGGCGCACAGGCACTACGGTCACCAACATAATACCTGTATTATCACCTCAACTCAGATGTCACTATCCCAAATCTTTATCACCTACAGTACTTATCTTTCAGCTTCATCTGTATCGGTGTAAGGATATAAGATCCAAGTCTAAATGTCTCACAAGACGAAGAGACTGGACAGATATTGCTATCAGGGATGGGCGATTTACATCTTGAGATTGCGCGGGAGAGACTTGCCGATGAATATAAAGTTGAAGCCGATATTGGGAGACTGAGGATTAACTATCGCGAGCAAGTAATCCAAGACAGCATTATACAGATGAAGGTAGTCGATCGAGAAGTGGTGGGGAAAGAGTTAGAGCGGGGATTTCGGCATCAATTGGCTTAGCGACTGGTTCAGGGATTCATTGGATGGAAATGAGTTTAACCTGGAAATTCAAGATGGGCTTCAGTCGGATTTCAGCTACCAAGAGATTCGAAATGACAATCGGTGCGAGGACGTCGAGCAGCAGGACGGCGAGGACGGCTGCGGCGATCAGCGGATAAGCCTCCGCATTTCTTTTACATTGAGATCGTCAGCTATTTCAGCGATCCTGGGGAAGGACGCGATATTTCTGGACAAGCCAGACTCTGGTCTGGGGAGCGGGTCGTGGCGGTCGCTGTAGCGCAGGGTGGGGTGGGCCTGGACGATGTTGAGGGCGGGGCGAGCGGTTGTAGCTGGCCTTGGAGGCGAAGACGGCGAGGCAAACGGGATGCGGCAAGCTGCAGGCTGGCGGACGAGGCAGGAGGGACGTGCGGGACAGGTGAGGCCTTCGATGGGGGCGCGGGCTGGAGGAGGAGAGAGAATTGACCCCCGACACTGAGTTCTCCTACCCCACCGGGACCGCAAGTTCAAGTGTAAGGACGTTTCCGGATTCAGCTATGCCAGACAGCGACTTCGTTTGAATGTGGTAATGTGGCTCATATCGACGACGCTTCCGGACTCAGTTTTCAATAATTCTTTCTGGAGGAGCTGCTTGCGTACACGTCATGAAATAATATCACTTCTGCAAGCCACTTCTTCTGGATGCAGTAACAACGCATCGAGTTGAATGCCGGAATAGAAAGACAGCCATTTGGCTATATAAACCGTCTAGATTTCCTCTTGTAGTTGTGATCTTTCACTATGCTTTATGTCAATATTCTTGTGCTATCTGTTGGAGTAGTTCTAGCTGCTCCACTGGGTGCTTCGGCAGACTTGGGTTTGTAAAAGCTGCTAGACATACATTAATAGATTGAAGAGCTCGCTAAACGGGGGGAAGAATATGGTCATTACAACTATCACAATCCACCACAATATGCTCCAGAGAACTTCCAACATGGAGGTCATGCGCACCCAGTGTATGATCATGGCCACCATTACCAACCGCAAGAAACTGCTATGGCGATCGCACATCAACCGCAAGAAACTGCTGTAGCGACCGCACATCATCCACAGCACACTGCTGTAACGACCGCACATCATCCACAGCACACTGCTGTAGCGACCGCACATCATCCACAGCACACTGCTGCACCGATCGAATTTCAACCACACCACTTTGGAGATAATACTCGTGCTCCTTCGCCACAGCACAATGATGCTGACTAGTAATATTTACTTAGTCGAATTGTGGTTTAGCTTTTGTCAATGTTTGTTTTTTTGTTGTGTCTCTTTGTTTTTTAGTAATAATTGCTATTTCCTATTTCTTGTCCGAAAGCAACATGGGTCTGCCACAGTTTGCAGCTACTACCACCCGACCCACTGCAACAACCACAGCATCCATCACCACCCGACACTGTAGAATCAAAGAATCGTTTTCGCTTCATCTCATCTAAGAATCGTTTTCTGATATTTATCAGAACCTCCTGCAAAACTCTACAAAGAGAATCTGTGCGACAAGCCCATCTTGCCTGTCTCTCCCATTTCTCACGCCTCTCCTGCCTCGCCCGCCAATCTCGCGCATCTCGGGAGCCTCGCCCACCTCACCCGACTCTTTACTGGAATCGTTAGCAAACACACAGCCGGTATTTTTGAGGAGAGCGGCGATAATGGTTGTTTTCCCACCAGGAGCCGCCGACATATCAAAATACGTTCATTCGGCTGAGGTGCTAATGCAATAACCGGAAGAAAAGACTATGCGGCCTGAATCATGAAGTGCCCAGCTAAATATTCTGGCGTTGCACCTGTTGATTAATAAACCATATAAAAAACAAGTACCAATCACAACTTTGCTATTAAAGACTTGAAGACTGACTTTTGTCCATTTTCCGAGTGGCGGTCAGGGCGGGGAAAGGCTGAACAGACGGGAGAGGCGGGTCGGAGAGCGAGATAGGCGGGCGGGACGGGAGAGCGGACGGACAGGACAGGCAGGCGGGACACACGGGACGGGCGAGGCGGGACGGACGAGCGGGACGGGACGGGCGAGGCGGGAGGGACGAGCGGGACGGGACGGGCGAGGCGAGAGAGACGCACGGGACAAGAGGACGGAAGAGGAGGCACGAGCGGGCGGGAGGCACGAGCAATGGGAGAGGCTAGCGAGACTGGCTGGTGAGGCGGGCAGGCAGGCAAGGGGGGTAGGAAGGCGGATAGGGATGCTTTAGCGGAGGGGAAGGGCTGCCCAAATAGTATTATCTAATATCACCTGAAAAAGCCCAGCCCATCCCCAACACTGGTGGGTGGTTTGGATCTCTTGGTGAAGGCCTGCGGCATAAAAATCCATCCGCCCACCCGCCCGCCGGAGCCTCCCCAGCGGGCGGGAGGTTCAGATTTCTCCGGCGGGCGGGTGGACACACTGACCCCACGGAACGAATGAACTGGTGGCGCCTGTCCAGTTGGGGCACACAGAGCACAAATGGAGGTCACAGAGTCAGAAGCGGAAGGAGGCGTGCAACTTGTTGCACGCGGAGTGTACCTAGATGTCGCAAGCGTTTATAGGATTATAGACTGTTGATTGGTGAGCGCGGTCGTATTGGCGTTCAGTCTCTTGGGCTGTCAAGACTTAGAAACGGAAATAGATTAATACAATTGGCTAGCTAACATTACAGAAGACCAGCCCTTTTAATAGCCGCTAGCAGCAGGCTGCTATCAAACGGAAAGAGCAGTCGACAAGATAAGAGAACGCGAAAACAGTAATTACAGAGTAGAAAATCCGGGACCGGTCGATGGCTGCACAGCACGGTGACAGCAGGCTACCAGCCTCCCCGGAAGTAAAGATAAAATAGATATAAGAGAAAAAAAAAGGAAATATCCGCCATCATCATCCTGGGTCCGGTCAAGGAGGAAAATGGACAGGTGTGTGGGTTGACGGAATTAGTGTTGAAATGGTATGGCAGTCAATATCTCGTCAGCGGTGCCACAAACTCAAGGCGTGCTCCGACGGGTTTATTTAGAAGGGCTTGGTCGGGCTAGGTAACCATTCTTGTAGCTTATCATATTTATTCGATTTTCGAGTTATTGAATTGAAATTTCAGGAACACAAAGCGTGAGACGAGACGAACGGAATACTAAAATATGGCATTGAACGAACCAAAACTGAACATTCTGAGGGCATTCAAAAATAAAAATGTCTGATTCCTTCAACTTATCAGCAACAGTTCCAGATTAAAGATTTGATTGCGATCTTCTAGGAGCATGATGAGCAGGACGAGACGATCAGAGTGACACCAAGAGTGATAACTTTTGAGCGAAATTGGTGATTCTAGGAGAAGTTGAAGTGGAAAACAAAAATGGGAGGGAGGACAGGGTAGCAAGGGAGACAATGAATGTGGCAAAAACCGAAGAATCCGGTCAAGAAGTTTCTCTCTACCCAGCCCAGGTAGACAAAGAACACTTCTTCTAAATGATGTAGTCTCTGGCTGGTCCAGCAAGACAAAATACACCACTTCAGGTTTTTGATAACCCAGATACTGGGAAACTGGAGCTCTGGCAGTTAGAATTGTAAGGATATACCCCTCGGGTATACCCTTACCAATACGGCAATACCATACCAAATAGGTATAGAG
>LXFE01000642.1:0-14628 GCA_001929475.1 Neolecta irregularis DAH-3 | reverse complement strand
ATGTTTGTCATTATTTGTCAAGTTAAAACGACTTGCTGAATACTGAGCTACCTCTTATGCCTTTGTGCACTCTAATTTATCCCATACTGAACATAGTTTGATTCAGTCTTACCTTTTCTTCGAAATTATTGTCCAATTATATGTCTACATTTGCATATCATCATACAGGCATATGTATATCGCGGGGTTACAACTTTCTTCTCTGCAGGTTCATTGTATATGATGTCAATTGCCATGGCTGATATGGAGCAATGTGAATAACTGTGACTTTTTTGATTGTTTCATGAAGTAGCCCTTTATCAGTATCCTTGAACAGGACAATTCTTGGCAGGGATGGGGCTGGTGCATTCGTGGTTCTCGGTGCAGTACGCATCCTCGCCACCATGGCAGTTATGTGTAGTAAATTAGCCGCTTTTTATACATCATCAGGTGTATTTATTGTGCACCGCCTGACCTTAGCCCACTCCCTAGTCGTCCATACATCCCACACTCCTTCATCCATTCACCACCACGTTTTACTACCATGTCCGGAGGTAGACCCGGCGTAAATTCGCATTTTTGCAGATCACCGCTCACCACTAGCCAACTCCAGCAGGCATATCCGCACAGTCATCGCAAGCAGCCAAGTCTTGTTATTAAAGCTAATCCTGCAGAAATATCACATACCTGGCTCCGTCAGACCAAGGATATGAAATGGCAAATCTTTCCCAACAACAGCCTACAAGCACTATAAACGAATTCTTTGCGGAGGCACCGCCCCTTTCCCGTCCTATTTTGTTGACAATCTCCCCAGATTGACGATATCCGTTCCGCGATCGCCCGCATAGACGAAAACATACAGCGGATCGAAGCGATCCACCAGCGATCCCTCAATGAAATTGGAGACGAACAGGTTGCTTGGAACGAGAAACAGCTCGACTCTATGATTGCAGAAACATCACAATTGACCAATAATCTGAAAAACACGATCAAATCCCTTGAGGCGAAAAACTTGCGTCTTCCCTCCGGTGGAGACAGCCAAACCCGCAAAACACAGGTCGCAAATGTCAAGAAACGATTCATGGACGCTATCCAGAAATACCAGGGCGTCGAAAAGCAATTTCGCCAGAGATACAAGCAGCGAATACAGCGCCAATATCTAATTGGTACGTCTTTTAGTCTACGTTGCTGACCCCAAGTAAACCCCAATGCGACCGAGCAAGAAGTGAAGCAAGTTCTCGATAGCGAACAAGGAAACCAAATCTTTTCCCAAGCTGTGTGTTCTACTCTTTCACACCACTCACTTGCAGGTTCTCACTTCAAATCGCCGTGGCGAAGCCACCTCTGTCTTGCGCGAAGTTCAAAGCCGTCATCGCGACATTCAAAAGATTGAAAAGACCATAACAGAATTAGCCCAACTGTTTCAAGAAATGAGCATCCTCGTCGAAGAACAAGATGCTACAATCATTCATATTGAAAACTCCGCTGTAGCCGTGCAACAGGACGTGGAAAAGGCTCGAGATCAAACTGAAATGGCAGTCGACAGCGCAAGAGCAGCTCGGCGCAAAAAATGGATCTGCTTTGGTATTCTTATTCTTATTCTCGTGATTATTGGTATTTTCCTTTCTACATTCTTTGCTAAGGCCGAGCCGTCGCGCTTGCAATCAAATTTGGTCTCCCCAACAAGAATAAATCAAACAATAATACACCCACCAAGAATAACTAACTGGGGCTGGTCGTTTGTGTGGTGGGTGCTCTATGGGTGCCTCTGGGTGGAGTTTCATTAACTGTCTCTGAGTTTAATAATAATTGATTACATTGCTTGAATATAAACCGGATTAGCATTCAAGCACGCGTTATATTCGCTTTACGTAGCCCAAACACGTCGTGCAAATAATATAGTTGTCTCGGTCTTCATGTTATGTTGTCTCAAGCACGAGTGTTGCGCCTTATCAAGCCAATCAAATCTGCATTGTGCGTGAGTGATGGGGCGCGCTACGGTTCCCCAGATATATCACCGCAGGTGTATACATAAGTTATCACGTTTCACACGTCTGTTTGAACGAACACGGGCTAGTCTCGGTGGTTGGACGACATGCGAATTTCGAGTGTTCATCCTGGCTAGAGTTATTGGTAGCGAAAGTTCGTCCCGGGCCTTTTTCGGCTGTTCTAGCTATATTTAAGCTGCAAAAATGCTTTCCTCCTGCTCTTGACCCACCTTTAAGATTAGTCGCCTGTCTTGCCTCCCGGCGTGAGACATCCATATCCGAAACTGCAACCCGCCGCCATAATTGCAGCTCTACTTGCGGACGATTGGAATATATCACGTCCAGTCACGTCTTTCTACTAGCAGGCGATTATAAAAAAGGGTGCTCGTGTGATAGACATATCGCATCCCGCAGACCCACAACGCCATTGACCGACTATTCAGACCCTGCATTCGCGGCTCACCACCACCAAATTTACGCCTCCTCGCACGGTCATCACCGCAGACCTTAATACGCTTTTTATTGCCGTCTGAGACGCTGCGCTGCGCTGCGAGTGTGCATTGCAATTGAGGCAAAAAGAGCGTTTTGCAGGGGAAAACAGCTGGTCTCGGCACAATTCGTTATTAATTGGAGGCATAAAACCACTGCAACCCGCCTCCTGCAAGAGCTTTCTCGTGCCTGCCCGCCAATTTACGCGAGGATTCACCTCCTTCGTTCCACCTGTCAGCCTATTTAGCAGCAGCCTTTCCTCCACCAAGAAAGGCGAGTCTTGATCAAGGTCCGCGTCGCTCATTCACCGCCCGGTTGTCGTCCAAGCTTCTGGTCAAGCCGATTACTACTGCTACCCCGTTCTTTTGGTCAAGCCAAATACACCTGCTACCCATTCCTTGGTCAACTCAACTCGATTACAATTGCTACACCTTCCTTGGCCAACTCGATCAATACCATTCCTTTAGCCTCTTCTAATGAAACGAATTTCGCCAGTCCTTTCTAGAGGTATCTCTAAGAAACGATACCAGGAACCAGTATCCCCATTGTCAAAGTTCACGCCTCCAACAGTCCTCTTTGAGGGAGTAAAACGGCTTCGCGCCCCACTACACACAGCCTCTATGGACAAACGCATGAATGCGAAGGACGAGGCAGAGTACCGCGAAGATATCTTGGATTATATGCACGCTCTCGAGGTACTACACCATCTCACAGCTTGTTCTGACTTAGAAGTCTGACACAGGCGCCAATGCTGAGATGATGGATCTGCAACCAGAGCTTGAATGGTTCATGCGGCCGTATCTCGTCGACTTTCTTATCGAAGTCCACTCGCAATTCAAAATGTCTCCGCAAACCTTGCATCTTGCCGTGCTCCTCATCGACCGCTATGTGTCCAAACGAATTGTCTTTAAGAAACACTACCAGCTCGTTGGCTGCTGCTGCCTCTGGATTGCGTCAAAGTACGAAGACGCAAAGGACAAAGTCCCAACTGTTAGAGAACTCCGGACCATGTGCTGCAACGCATACGACGAAGACATGTTTACCCAAATGGAAGGTCATATTCTCAGCACGCTATCCTGGAAAATCGGACACCCTACAGTAGAGTCATTCCTCATGACGGAATTCGTTGATCGTGATGATAAAAAAACCTCCAGCCTTGCCCGGTTCTTTTGCGAACTATCAATCTTTCATCGCGATTTTGTTTCTCTTCATCCTAGTACTATTGCTCGTGCTGCTATGCAACTATCTCGTCACATCACTCGCCATATTCGACCCTGCGAATTACCCGAAATCGCCTCGACAATCAGCGCCCTTCTTAAATTATTACCTCAAGCATCTGCAACACTTCGAAAGAAATATTCACACCCATCGTTCGCTTCGGTCATGTCTTTGCTCGAACCTGTAACCCCAAAGAAGTACATTCCCCGAATCAGTCTCGATACCCCGCCTCGTACTCCGACACTGGCCTCGGTTGGAAATTGCGACCGTGTTAGAGGAACAGGGCTTCCGACACCTCCTTCAGATGAGTGCTATACTGTCTATGAGGATTAATTAAATTTGACTTTCCAGCCATCCGGTTGGTATTTATGTAAATATGGTTGTTTGCGAAGAATTGCTGCATTATCTATTCGTTTGTCGTTTTTTATTTATTTCTTTCGGGTTGGATTTCGGAGCTTTGTATAGAAAGGAGTGTTCGCAGGCAGACAAGCGCTTAATATATGGGTTCGTTTCAGTTTTATTCTCATGATAGCGAGCAGTATTTATAGGGAGCCATAGCGAGCATGAAGAATGTAATTAGCACAAATCATCACAGGCAAATCTCTTTGCACAAATATCTAGCATTCTATACAGCAATGACGTCCCATCTTTTTTTAGACTGTGTATTTCGCTTTTGCTCTAGAACTGCCACTATGCGCAGCATTTGCGTGAACACTAAACTCCAACTTTTCCTGTTCGGGGAGTTTCAGTAGCTCTCTAAATTTTTCCCTATCCTATCAAGACGTAAATATGAAGCAAAAGACAAACCCAATTTTAAGAAGAGCGTCTTTTCGGTCACAAGTTCGAGTCCATAGGCCAATTCGACAAAAGCCTCGACGGACGTTCACTACAACCCCCATAACTTCATCGTCATTCTCTCGTTCGAGTGTTTCTCCAATAGCCCCAAGCATCTAGAGTGAGCAAGGGCTTCATGCGTGGTTTATACTGCATGTAGCCATAATTCGTCCACTTGCAGCCGTTGACTTTTAAACTGATAACTCCACTTACCTCCATTTTTATTTTGAGGATCTTCCCATTCTGGTCTCACGCCAGCTTTAAACAGATGGTAGTCGCTTTTATGTGCTAGTTCGCTGGTCTTTGCAATGTTATTGTAGACACTGGAGAAAAATATTAACGGGATTTTATTTCCTGGAAATACCCCCAAAACTCTTCCACAGAGTCGAATGTGATAACTTCTTTGAGCAATTCAGCCCAGTTTTCACCGACACCGCCTTTTTGAGACGGGGGTTTAGTGTACCAAAGGGTCCATTTGTTGATGAGCGGGTGCTTCAAATTAAAATTCTCGGGGTCGTGAAATACGGTTGTTGGACCTACGGGAGATGAGAGTAAATCATGGTCATCTTCGGTCATCTGAGGAATTGTCTCTGTAACGGGGTTTTGTGAAACAGGCTCGTCTTTGCCGCTTGCTGGGACTTGCGTTGACATCGTATTATTATGATTGGTGTTGAATGTGGAACGCGATGCTTCACCCACGTGTCGTACAGTGGGAAACAAATGAAAATAGAAACAACTCAATTTGTTACCTCTGTACAGTACGCAAATACAGAGGACATTTCTGTATACCCTGTAAAATCGCAATTATCCAGTATACATATTGCAGGATAAAGAGTGGTGAAACATCCGTATGTGTACACTTACAATCCCAAAATTGATCGACGATGCTAAAAAAGATAAAACTAAGATAAAACTAAAAGAAATCCAGATAGAAAAGATGCATCGCGTAATCTATTGCCAAAATAAGCAAAACGAGCTTTGTACAACATTTGCAGACTTTAAATGACAGCAAGGCTGCTTGGGATACAAATATGAGTAGGTTTAATTGTCTAACCTATGTTATATGAACGTAACCCCAGGGACATACCTAACCTATGTTATATGAACCTAACCCAGGTTAGGTATATGTGGTTCCCTTCTTGATATACCCTCTTATTTAATGCCGTCAATATCACTAAGCCACTTGCCCTATCGGTAAGAATATACCCTGTATCCTCCTTACAAAGGCGGTTTGTTTTAAACGCTCAACAGCTGCAATAATTGTGACCATATTAACTCGTCAAATGCTTCTCGAATACCTCTGGACGGCCATTGATACCCACTTGATATGAAAACTAGTATCCTAGTTACCTTTTTGCCCAAGCGAGAGAGTGATGTGTGCAAAATATTGATAGAAAGAAACAGTGGCAACCAAGCCTATCTATAATGTCATGGCCATTGCCAGAATCAGATTCAGGGATTCCCGGATTATGGCCTAAGGACAATAATTATCTATCCATGGTAGGAGTGCTACCAGCCAGTTATTGGAAGTGGCTCAGGTAAAGTCTTTAAAACTAATCTTGAAAGACAAATGGAACATTAATGTCCAGCAGCCGTCCAGCACAGGTCAGAGCTAAGACAAGTCAGTTTATAGAAATCATCAAGGGATTTTCTGTACAAAACATGTTACTACAGTATTCTTTGGAAAATAAATGCAGTTTTCCAATTCCTTTACGTTTTGGATGCATTGACATAGGAGAGGTATGAGTTCCACCCCAGCGCCCATATATTTACAAAAATAAGACGGTGGTGTAACGGCACAAACTAGATAGTCAGAGTTGTTCTATTTCGCGCTATAAAACCTTGAAATTGATCAACTGGATCATAGGCCAAATCTTCCAATTATCTTTTAACGTAGACCAATACGTGTCCGAGAGTTTTCGATTTATTTCGGGGAGAGATTTCCCCTCGAGAAAGGTTACAGCAGAGAAGAACCAAGCAATATTTAACGGAGCGAATGCCAGCTGGTCAAGAGCAACTCGGCTGATGAGTGCAAGGTTTTGGTTTTTAAATGTCACAAACCTGTTTAACGCGCCGTACCTGTATCATTAATTTTCATTTCTATGACGAGAGCTAGAAATTTCATTATACCATGTGAGGAATACGGGTGCTGCTCCTACAAATCCAAAAATTCCAAACCTCAAAGTTCTCAAGAGGTTGTGGGACTTCCTTTTCTCGATCACCTGCTGGCAAATGATATCTCCAGTACCGAAAAGGATCTCATGTCAAACAAAGGGCTTGTTTCGCTGATGTATACCGCAGTCGAGCAACATTGGGTCAACAGGGGGCGTGCAGCTAATTTCCTATTGTACCACCGTAGGAGAGATGCCATTATTATATGGGAAGTACTAATTTGTTAAAGGTCGGAAGCACTTTGGTATGACAGTTTGCCCTACGTTACTGTGAGTGAGACAAGCAATACCATGTCGTACACTAGACTTGCAAGTTAAAAAATCTCGCAGAAAGCTACTTGGCGCTATTCCATTAGTGATTTGGCCAACAAATGTTCAACAAGTCTTTTCTCATTCTATCAGATATAATACCTTCGACAGTTCTGAACTGAATGGAAGACCGCCCCTATCCGTGTGTCTCACATTAGCGACCAAGTCTGTTTCACGGAACGCCCACCATTGTTGATCCAACAATGCTTACCGCTTTCCTCGACAACTGGGCATTGATCAAGTATGACAATAAGAATAACATGGTTGTCACTTTCGTTTCAATTTACCGCTTTATCATCTGTCGTTCAGTACGATCATTATGCAGGCCGGTCCTGTCCATGTTGCTCGGACTTTTCAAGAACATCTATCTTTTGCTCCTTCACAAGAAGATCTTGTCAACTCATCTTTGGAAACCCTCAAAATCAAATCACATAAAGCTTCCAATTCCGATGAGATTCACATGGCTCGCTCATCCAAATTCGCACATTTATTCGCATTTATTACTCGTTCAGATATTCCTATCTTACTAATTGCCATTGCATCTTCTGTCTTCTCGGGATTATCCAGTCCGGCCTTGACAATAGTGCTAGGACGTATATTTGAGGCCTTCTCCAAATATTCTGTACCGAGTTTACTCACCAGAGCTGAGCTATCACAAACCATCAACAATCTCGTCCTTGGACTTGTTGTCATTGGGATCTTGAGCTGGATATCTGGGTTCTTGTTCATTTTCTCGTGGATGATGTTTGGTACACGACAAGTCGTAAGAGCTCGCAAGCTCTTGTTTACTGCTTTATCTGAGAAAAATAATACTTGGTACGACCTTCACCAAGACGGCGCTGCGGGGTTGCTCACTATATCTCAAAGGCAAAATTCATTCAATATACTGTCTTAACAATTCTAGACAGCTCGATGAAGTTCAGTTGTCTATCTCAGAGCCAACTGGATATGTTGTCACAAGTATAACTTCCTGCCTTGTTTCTGTAGGAGTAGGCTTTTATAATTCGTGGTCTTTAACGTTGGTCATATTGTCAACCTTGCCGGTTGTTGTGGTTATTGCGGTAGCCGCTGCGACGCGAATTCAAGCCCCAATCCGCGATGAAAGAGTTCATTTGTCGAAAGCTTCATCGATACTCGATGGAGCCATCAGTGCTATCGCTACTGTGAAGGCTTTCAATGCTCAAAAATTTGAATTCAAGAAATTCGCGGCAGCGATTCGTCTTGCAGAAATATCTTTTACTCGCCAGACTTACCTCAATTCAAATCAACAGGGTGCTATTAAATTTGTCATACTTTCGATGTTCGTCCAAGGGTTCTGGTTTGGAATTTACCTCGTTCGAAAGGGCTCTGCTACCCCGGGAAACGTTATGACCACAATGTGGTCGTGCTTGACCGCGGCCCAAAGTTTACAGTCAATTGCTCCTCAAATGGTCATAATCGACAAAGGCAGGTCAGCCGCCTCTGCTCTGCTTGAGTTACTCCGATTTAAGGAGACAAACAAATCGACATCTGATGTTGGGATCAGGCCTATTCAATGCTTTGGCGAAATCTCGATTCGGGATGTAAGCACTTCGCTTTCTTGAGATACTGAAGATTTAGGTGTCATTTGCATATCCTTCTCGGCCACAGTCGTATGTATTGCGTGGATTAAGTCTCAAAATACCTGCCTACGAAACAACATATATCGTGGGTCCTAGTGGATCTGGCAAGAGTACAATCGGCTCGCTTCTTGTTCGACTCTACGAAATCTCTCATGGGTCTTTAACAGTTGATAACTATCCCATCGACATAATTGATCCTAACTGGTTGCGAAAGAATGTAACGTTGGTTCAACAAGATTCTTCCCTATTCGACGACACAATATTCAATAATATCGCGTTCGCTCGGGGTGATCCTTTGAACGTCCCCTTGCAGGAAGTCGAAAATGCTTGTCAAATGGCTATGCTCTCAGAGACTTTGTTTGATCTTCCTGAGGGTATTGACACCGTTGTCACTGATGATCTTCTTAGTGGTGGTCAACGGCAAAGGGTAGCCATTGCTCGAGCTCGTTTAAGGGATACATCGATCCTCATACTTGGTACTAGTTTCAACCCTTAAAGTACCTAACTCTCAAGATGAGGCAACTAGCGCTCTGGACTATATCCGACGTTCATTGGTGAATGATGCTGTCCGCGCCTGGAGGCGCGGGAAAACGACCATTATCATCACTCACGATATTTCACAGATTCGAGACGATGATTTCGCTTATGTCATGAAAGATGGTTTAGTTGTGCAAGGTGGATTCAGACGGGACTTGATACAGGATCCTTCAGGGCCGTTTTTTAACATGATTCACCTCTCTGAGCCAGAGCTTGAAAAGCTAAATCAACAAGCTATATCAAGACGATCAACTATTCGGGCGTCCTGGATCCGTAGGCGATCTTCATTTCTACCGCATATTCCTCAAAAGGTTGGCATCTCAAAGGGCGGTCACCAAAGCACAATTTTAGACTTCACCTCCTCTGCGTACAATGCAAAATTGTCACTAGGGGGATTAACGGTTCCGGAGAGTGACTTGAAGGCAGTCATATCTGCAGCTACTGCTGTTCAAAAGCGTTACGTACCTAGACGCCTTGCTGAAAAAGTCGAGTGTATGGAGTGTGTTCTTCCTCAAGAAGCAGAGATCAACATTTCCTTTACAAGGCTTGTAAAAGATGCCATCATCGGTCTTCCTTCAAAGTTTGCTTTATGTGTGGGCATTCTGGCCAGTGTTATAAATGGTACAGCTACACCCCTTTTTTCTTTCGCTTTGTCTCGTTTATTGAGTTCTTTATTCTCTCAAACTATACTCGATGACACAAGCTTTGCCAATCACTGGACCCTTATAGTGTTGCTGATCGCATTTGCCGATGGCTTATCATTCGCCTTCAAAACGTACTTTTTGGATCGCTGTGGTCAGATTTGGGTCAATGTTATTCGAAGGACAAGCATGGAAAAGATTCTCATGCAGGACCAGAGGTGGTTTGATATCACGGATCATTCAGCTTCGGCGATTACTCGAATTTTAATGAGCGATACTGAGTCCTTACGATCGATTTTAGGAAGGTACGCCGGCAGCTTACTCGTGGCAGTGACGATGATTGTCATGGGAATAATTTGGTCTCTAATTGTCGGCTGGCAGCTCACTTTGGCTGGATTGTCTGTTGCACCAGTCATGTATCTTTCTACTCGTCTTTATGCATGGCTGGTGGATCAATCTCAGAAGAAATGCTACGAGGCTTTGGAGAAAGTATGGGATCTCCAATACGACGTATGGCTACTAGTGCATTATATACTAACATTCAAGTGCATTTTCAACCATGAGATACTTAAAGTTTTTGTCTTGAATCCACTGATGCGGAAACGTCATAACGAAGCGGTTGACAACTTGGACAAGTGCTCTTCACAACGAGCCCTTGCTTCTGGCTTTGGGCATGGAATGACTGAAGCTATCAGTTATCTTACCAAAGGTTTGAGGTTGCCATAATGTAGACTAATTTGAAGCGTTACTGTTCTGGTACGGAGGATACCTGGTCGCGAATGGGACCTACACTGCCGTCAGGCTTCTCACTGTGTTTACCATTCTGATGTTTTCGCTATCCAATGCGTCTCAATCGATTTCACTACTCCCACAAATCAGCAGAACAAAAGAAGCAGCCAAGCATATTTATACTCTTTCGAACCTAGAAGTAGATACAGAAGAGGGGCAGGGCAGCGCTCACTTCCCTCTTCGCGGCGCGGTACTTTTCGAAAAGGTGAATTTTGCGTATCCCTGTCGTCCTAATGCATCTGTATTGTGTGACGTTAGCTTTGGTGTGAATTCAAACGAGTCTATTGCTATTGTAGGGTATGTGAATGGGTGATAAGTGTAAACTGACCATACAGGGGATCAGGGTCAGGGAAATCAACCGTTATTAGTCTAATTCAACGCTTTTATCAAGCAAATACAGGTGCGATAAAGATTGATGGTCATGAAATCACGCAACTTGATACATCGTGGTGGAGAAGCAAGATTGCAATTGTCAGCCAATCTCCAATGTTGTTCGACCTTACAGTAGCTGAAAACATTGCTTATGGGGATGGTGAGTTTGATCGGGCAGAAATCGTCAAAGCAGCACGGCTTGCATCTATTCATGACTTTATTATGACACTTCCAGAAGGATATGATACAACCTTGGGTGAGTCTGGTGGAGCGCTGTCGGGCGGTCAAGCTCAGCGAATTGCTCTGGCACGAGCACTTATTCGAAAGCCTCGAGTACTTATTCTTGACGAGTGCACCAGTGCATTGGATCCTGAGTCCAGCAAAAGTGTCCAGGATGCCATTCGTAGGTGTCTAAACGGCCATACGGGTATTATTGTTACACATAAACGCGAGATGATGGAGTTGGCGGATAAAGTTGTTGTAATGGAAAACGGACGAGTTGTGGAAGTTGGAGCGTTCAACAATTTGATGCAGCGGCAAGGCAAGTTGTACAATCTGATCCAAAAGGGCGAGTGGGAGAGTAAGAACGAATCATAAGGAGTTTATTAGGAGCATGTTGAATTCTCCTTGATCTATGTATATGTGTACGTAAATGAGTCATGTAAAACACCCAAAGCCTTTCCGATGGCTATGATGGATGCATCGGTGTTTTGCACTTGGTTGTGCCCGCCAAAAGACGTTTCCACAAATTTGACCACTTGTTTGCCTGCCCTTTCAAGCGAGAAGTGCTTGTCGACTCCACTCATTTCGTTTTTTGACAGATCGTGGGGAACAAGCGCTCTTGCCGTTTCGTACAACTGGACACTATGTGAATACGGGATATGAAAGTCATTGTGAGCGTGTATGATGAGGATGGAGGTCTCGGTTGACAACTTTGGGACCAACAGATGAAGTCGATTGGCAGAATCCCATTTGTCGAGGACAAAAGTGTTGATTAGCCACTTTTGAAGGAGAGGATAGTTTTGTAGGGGTCTAGACGGAATTAGAGAGAGAATGGGGGAAAACATACCCTAATATTGAAAAAACGCCGCCGTTTCTAAAGGTACTGAGCAGGTCGGGCACCGATGTGAATCCAGCGATCAACACTAGTGCTTTGACGTGTATGTTCATAGAGGCAAGGCGCTCAGCGGTGGCAATGCATACGGCAGATCCAAGGCTCTGCCCGACAATGGCGATGCGGGATGGATCTATGCCTTGATCAAGGGCCCATTGTACGGCTGCAAGGCCTTTAAGTGAGACCAGATTTACGAGATAAGAATGATACCATCCAGGATCAAGCCCTCTTCCGACGGCGAGCCTGATGACTGGCCGAAACCGCGCTGGAGATGTAAGATGTGTTTAGGGTTGGAGGATGTACATAGTCGATTGCAAGGACATGGGTGTTTGGGAGGGCCGAGGCGGCATGGAAAAAGTCGCGGCGGCCCTGGGAAGCAAGAGTACCAGCGTTGCCATGAACTGACAGGTGAGTCGTTTGGCAGATCTGCACAAAGACATACAATACACGACCAGATGCGATGTAGAATCGACCAAAGATCCCTTGCTAGATGAATGCAGGGGTCGAATATGCCATGTATGCACAATCTGACCGTCCGCTGTTGGCAAAAACATTGAATGCACCCGTCCTGGGGCAAAACCCAGCATTTCTGGTTTTTGGAGCCAAGAAACATATGGCAGCCGCACAACATGCGCATATTGGACTGCGCGTTGTAATACCGGTACCGCCAGTGCTGTTAGAAACAACATGTATAAAATTCCGAGCACTAGCAGAAACAGCCAGCCGGCACGCAAAAGGGAAAATGTAGTGGCCATCAGTAATACTAGTAAAGTAAAGCAGCAACACAAAAAATAGTGGTTGTTGGTGGATCGATTTGCAACCTCCAATGCACTCACAGTCTCAGATACAATTGAATAATGCAACTCCAGAGCTGATTCCCGACTTTTCGTACATTTCCCATGTAGTATGTATTTATGGTTAGAGGATTATCTGCTGCTTTGTTGCGTTCGAGACAAACTTACCTCAGTGCTGGTTTATTCAAAAGCTTTTGGTCGAGATCTGCGACGAGGAAATCGAAAAAGAATCCTGAAGGCAAATCCAATCAACCTGAACACAATCTTACTCGTCTGGGTGTATGTGACGTGTCATTTGGAGTGCATACATTTCCTGAAACGAAATTCTTTGTTGCGAAATATTTGGGTCCGCTCAAAGCGAGTTCAGGAGTGGAGTCACCGACAGGGTCGGCTGCAGAGTCTGGTAGTTGTCAGGCTATGATGACCAAGAATATTCCGCTGTTTCAGGAGTCTTCAGTGACTGGAGCGTCTGTAGTGACTGGAGCGTCTTCACGTCCGACATTCACGTCCATATCACCATTGCAACAACAAGCAGTTATTGACAAACTAAACCAGGCTGCTCGATCAAACCCGCAGCTTATGCAAATATTATCAATGGTAGCGAATGGGACAGCATCCCCTCAACAGGTTGAAGTTTTGACCAATTATATACAAGCTACTTCTGTTGGGCATGATAGTAATCCGACTCTGCATTCTCCTGCACGGCCAGAGGCCAAGGCCAAAGCCAAAGCGCCCAAGGCGAAATCGCCTCCTCAGGCAAGAATTGTTATGGGAACGGACATTGTGTTTGAATTCCGCGAGAATGTCTCTGAGCGGTGGATGCTGCCCAAAAGTGCGATTCTGGATACTTCAAATCCGCAAGAGGTACGATTCGGGTATTGCACGTTGAGTAATTGTAGGCTTTGTTGTCTTTTTTGATCGTCACGCCTCCTCTGGAAGGCATCACTGTTCATTACCAGCCGACTACTATGACGCTGCATAATTGCCCGGGTAAGATATGCGAGGCGATCCGACAGGTGATCGACCCTCTAGAAAAGGTGGCACAAGAGATGGCAGAGACAATGAACAAGATTGCACGCTCAAAGGTGACTAGTGAATTTGCAGCTATATCTGCGACTGTCAAGAGCGAGGATCGCTATGCGCCATTTACCCCTTTTTCGAAAGCAGGGACGAAACGGGGGCCCTACAAGAAGAAGGCAGTATGCATATTTGGGGGTGCGGCTGACGCAGAGGCATCTGAATCGACGAGTCCCGTGCAGGACAGCGCAGTGCTGGAGGCGACGAGGGCGGTACGCAGTGTGTGAGAGTGTTTTGATTCACAAGGCACCTCTGGATGAGCAGGTACCGGCGAAAGAAGCGCCGGCGAAAGAAGCGGCGGATGTCTTGACGTTCAAGACGTCGATCGGCATTCCCGCATCGATCAAGATGCCGGACTCTGGAGCAGTGTCCGAGCCGACCGTAGAGTAGAGCATCTGCGATGATGCAGGCTTTTATAAAACAGTAGTCAAGTACATTACAAAGGGTCGAGATTTTCTCGGAGCCGCGCTTAGTAGCCGTCTGGCTGCTGGAACACCCAGTTCGCAATGCCGATGTCTCCGCGGGCGTCCTTGATGACGGTTCCCCGGATAAACCCGATGCGTTGGTGGGGCAGCGGCATTTCCATGACTGGCTGGCCGTCGTCGCGCGGGCGCATGAAGTCTCTGGGCAGCGGGAAGCTGCGGTGGCGGCCGGGGTCGTCGCAGCTGAACGCGCTGGGCTCAAAGGCGCGCGCCGGGCGGAAGCCGCCGCCGCC
>LXFE01004301.1:168-11319 GCA_001929475.1 Neolecta irregularis DAH-3 | reverse complement strand
AAATACGACTGGGCCGAAGAGTCAATAAATAAATGTCTATGAGAATAATTAATTTAACTGAATGATAAAGGTTATTTCAGCACTTGACAATGCTAGAAATGTTTGAATGAAATGCTTGAGATTTAGGACTCGGCGTAAATAATAGATAACATCCGTATCGAACTGGCAGTTTTGATAGATGTTTATTTAGGAGGGGGCAAAACTGATCGATCAGGTTTGAGATATGGTCTGTTGATTTACTATAAAAACAATCATACCCTAGCAAAGTATCTATCTCCAGCGGAATAAATAAATAGTGTTGCCTGGTGAGATATGTTATACGCTCATAATTATCCTTGAATTGGTGTAAAAATAATTTGAGGTAGAACGACCGACTTCCTAATTGGAGGGTGGTGTAGAGCATAAGAGTACAGGACCCGGAGATTAATGTCTCTATTGGGTAGACTAGTGGTCTAGAACTACATGGATAGGTAAGTATTGTATACGTAGTGTGATACAGTGTTTGGGATTATTGGTCATGTTCGAGTTTACAAATCTTCCTAAAGGTAACTCGCCTAGTGAGATCTGGATACGATAAGCGAGTTCATCCCCACGTGACAACCTTGAATCGGGGTAAGGAATTAACCGTTTACCTCACCGCAGGCCATGCTATCGAGCAAGAGACAAGTCACTATGGCGCCAGTATACTCCAAGTAGTCGGAGAAACTGATAGAACAGGCTTTGGCGCTTGAGGTTCTCGCTGTCGATTTTCCTTCCAGAGGCGACATAGATGGAAATCGAGATGGACTTTCCTCAGACAAGTTTCATCTTCATAGAGACCAATCAAACCTCCTTGAAAACCGGATTAACGAACAAAAGAGCCGACTTCTGTTGTTATACATGACTCAACTAATTAATCTTGAAAAACTTGCTATCGATACAAGTGTCGATGGTCACCCTCACAGTGGCTATGAATCAGGCGAAGATGAAGCTGCTTCAAGGGCCCGTAGGGTGGAGCAGGTGGTATGATAGGACTAATAACTAATAAAAGTAAATCTCTTTAGATAAAAATTGCAGACAAGGCGGTAGCACTTCGCTCTTCACTCTCACGGGATCTCGAAATATTTTCAAATCAAAACACCCTTCGCCGAAACCCTTCGTCTGCCGCGGAAGTTGATATACCTAATCGAAGGTTTTTACCACATGTTGTTTCAGACTCTGGCGATCAAACAAGTAGCAGAGCGGTAGATCCTCGTCTTCAAAATTTGAGTGATCCTCCACACCTGAAAGCTTTCTCAAATCCGACGTCTCAGTTTTCAACTAAGCGTACATTGGAGGATGCACTGGGTGATAAGAACAATCTTCATCTCTCAAAGTTCCCTAAACTTGATGTTTTGGAGGATGCAGGTCCAGCTTACCAGACTAGAGTTATTCTGATATCTCACAGGCGGTTCGAAAGTAGCGAATTCCTACTGCGACACTGGCACCTTGCACATCTTGTCGCCTGAACAAAACAGTAGACTAAAAAGATTATTAACCTCTGATCCTCAAAGGCCTATATCCCGGCAGAAATCTAAGTATACATATGCTTTATTCTCCCTTGATATCCTGAAGACCCATTTCGATGTTGCGATGGATGTGTACGAATATCACCGCTCTGAATACTTTTTTAACTCGAAACTTCCCCTACGGCGATTGGTCATCGAAGTATTCCGGGAGATTTCAAAGAAGTTGCCTCGCTTATCGACTCCCTTTCCATCGAAAAGAATATGTCATTTCTTCTCTGAGAAATGTGAAACACTCAATAGTTTTCCCAAGAGTGTTGCATCAGGGTGTTTGATATTACTCGGGAATAATATGATTACTGCCGAAAGTTCGGAAGATATCGTTCGGAGGACAGAAGAACTGGATAAACAAGTCAAAGATCCAAAATCGTATATTACTTGTTTGGTAAACTTGGGAGAACGTCTCGCCGAAAAGAGTTACGAGGAGCTCTCCAATCTTGCGAAATTTGCAGTTTTGATGGATAAAACGGACGATCTGGATTTTGTTATAAGAGAGAAACATGACACCTCATTCATGTCGTCTGAACTTGGTCCACTTAATTCGAATCTTGTCTCCCCGTCACAATGGCCTCGTGACAGTGATCTCGTTGAATGGTGCACGGGTCGAAAAGTTCGCCGTTATACAATCTTATTCTTTAAAGTCTCGCTTCAGCTACCACTCGTTCAGCGGCACAGATCTTGTGTGGTAACAGCACTGGCAGATTTATTCACTCAGAAAGAACCATCTACGGTCAATTTAAGTGCGGCTGCAGACGCTTTGTTTGCCGCTGTGTCTCAGAGTATATCAGGAAAGCTTTTTGTTCCTCCGGCACGACAGGTTCTTAATTCTCTGCGAGTGAAATGGGAAAGATATGATCCTATTTCGCGAATAATCGGTCTAAAAATCATCTGGCTTATTGGATGGGGACAGGTTTGTGTGGAAGAAGCCAACAGTACAGTTTATCTTACGAAGGAGTTATTAAGAGTGGAATCAAAACCTTGGCCACAAAAGTCTCCAGAAATGGCAGATGTTCCTAGTTGGAACCCTCCAGAAATGTCAGATGTCCCGAGTTGGAACCCTCCAGAAACATCAGATGTCCCGAGTTGGGGCCCTGCCATGACGGAGTCTCAAGGTCAGTGTTCATCTTTTGACAATCAGTATTCCGGAAAGACAAATCAGAGCCCTGATAACTCGATCGGAGATATTTTAAAAAATGCAAGAGCCACCTCATCGGCTTTGGCACCAAATATCCGAAACCTAGAAGTTATCCTTGGACTCCGGTTCATTCGACAACATATCGATTCTGCATATGAAACTCTTATCGCACTTTACCCGTCATATATCTCCGACAAAATCTCAGTCATGAATTTCCTATCCGCAATATTTGAAACAATCGGTGAATCTCTTCCTCGAACGAAAGGGCCCAGGTTCCCGGGGAAGACAAGATTTGCCAGCCTGGAGGAGCTCGAGGTGCGATGGGCACACCTGGGAGAGTTTCATGTTGCTATTGGCTGCGCTATGTACCCATTATGTCGCAAAGGAAAGATTTCCCTGCAGCAAATTTGGCATTGCATTCATGAATTGCCAAAAAATCAGAAAAATCTTAACTAGTGAGAATGGCTTTTATTTTTGGTGCATTCAAGTTAATCCCCTGGACTGAATGATTATTTGTGGTGTTGCCTTCCGTGTAGAAGAATGGGTACTCTTACGATCTTCTCGAACATTTCTCCACTTGTACGAACAGTATTATTTAGATGGTCACTCTCACCGACAGTCTTTTCACTCCTGATAGTAGCCTAAAGGCACCACAATAGATCGTTATTTGCGTGGATTCTGCTGCGGTTCCTGAAGCTCAAAGGTTCAGGAATAGTTTATCCCAATCCCTGTGTTTCGTTGATTTCATTGGCCTCGTATGGAATAATAGGATCTCGAATCGGTTATACACTGCAGGAGGCCCAACTCTGGTGCCTTATGGACAAAATTCCTTCGGGGGTAGATAAATACGAAGCCAGCACCCGAAGGAGGGGAATATATGTAGTTCTACCCGAAAAGTCACCGGTGTCTGCTTAGACAAGCAATGAACAAATAAAACATATGAGCCTGATTCACACACCAAAATATCCTACTCCATCCTCAACTCCTGCTCAACCTCCTTGTGACGCCTCGTCCAACCTTCGACCTGTGCTAATCTGCACTCAAGATCTTGAATTTCTCGTTCTACGCTCATTAATTCTTTTTCTGTCCCAACTCTTTGGATTTCCCATATGCCTTCTCCATCAAGTTTAAGTAGGTACTTATGATATTTAACGAGACCAGGTCGGTGAGAGATTGTGAGTAGCGTGATTCCAAATTCTTTTGCTTTTTCGTAGAGTATGCCTATAAATATGGGCAATGCAATGCAAAGTGAAATAGATACCTTCGACATCGGAAGAGACAGCGCTGGTGGCTTCATCCAGTACCGCAAACTTAGGCATGTGATAAAACATTCTTGCAAGGCTCATCCGTTGTTTTTCTCCACCAGAAAATACTGCACCCCAGTTATTTTGTTTCGCATCGAGTCCACCTTCTCTGCCAGGAAGGTACTCCAATCTAACTATTCGTAAAATTTCCATTAGATCTTCATCGGTTTTTCCGGATGTCACCATCTCGTGATGACTTTGGGGATATATAATCTGTTCCCGAAGAGTTCCGATGCTGAGATACGGGCGTTGAGGAATATAAATGATTTCTCCACTTGAAGGTTTCGAAAGGAGACCCTGATACACCGGCCAGAGGCCCGCAATAACTCTTGCAATGGCAGTTTTCCCGATGCCGTTAGGACCAGAAATAATCATGTGTTCTCCAGGGCGAATAATAAATGACAGGCTTGAAAAAAGCTCTTCGCCTGCGTAAGCAGAGGGTATTACGACAGGAACAGATTCGAGACGAATACCTTCGAACCTAGACGTATTGGAGGCATTTAAACAAAGATATATACCCTTCTTGAACGGTTCCCTTGATATCGGCGAAAGAATAAGGTATGGCTCTTTCATTTCGAGACGGTTTATATGCGTTTGCATGAACTCGATGGAGGGTGCTTAGAAGAGCATAGACTCTTGCGGTATAGCCTGCTAATTCCGCGAGGTCTTTATAAGAATACATGATTCGACCGCCAGCATCACTGAGACTAAGCAAGAGACTAATCAGATAAGCATGGTTATGATACAGTGGAAACACACCGTTTGTTCGTGATGAATGCTTTCGTACGATTATGCTCATGAGATCCTTCTGATAGACCACCAAGGTTGGGAAGAAAGACGGGCAAAGAGCAGCAGATAAGTCCGAGGGCTGACCACGCATATTTAATGATGAAGTCTTCAAACATATTATAGGCAATTAGAATCTAGAATTCAGAAGATTTTCCAAAGCAAAATATGCTACCTTGAAGATCCCATTGACATGTCGAATGAGCTTCAGGTAAGCTTTATCAAGGCTCCTTAGTTCAGCCTTTTCACCACCATAGAATGCAATCTCCTCTGCACTAGTAACAATACGAGAGTGAGCATTACGGAAGTCACCCTCAAGCCTTGCTTCAGCAACAGCTAATCTTCCAAATGAAGGTGAGACTTTTCGTAGGAGATATGCAGTCCCAAAATAGTTTGCAAAAATCATAACCATACCGAGAGGACCAATACTCCGGAACAATTGATAGGTGAAAACCACGATATCCACAGAAGGCTTCCCGATTGACGAATACAGTGATGAGACTGTATCACAGAATTTAGTGATATCGGTGGTAATGTATTGGTCAGCACCGGTCAATTGACCATCAAGGGTGATCTTATAGAAAGAAAGATTAGAATTAAGATAGAGATCATGGACGTATCGAATCAATCGAGTACGAAAGCCAATGGATATCTTAGCTTGTAAATATTGAATCTTGGAACTCAGCAAATTCATCGCAGACAGATATACCATAGAATTGGTGTATGTAGCCGGAACGGCGATTAAAAACCAAAATGCCAATCCTCGCATGAACCCTTTCCCATTTGCAGAAACAAGGTCTCGAACGATTGTACCATCTAGCCTTGCAACTACTAACGATAACCATGTCCGGGCGATGAGGAAACATGCGTGAAGAAATAGAATAGCAGTCTCTTTGCTCTGGAAGCGAGGAACCTAGAGGATAATCAGCTCGAGGGAAATTTACAAAACATACAAGAATAGCCCAGATAGCTTCAAATTGCCTAATAAATCGCCTATTTACACCAACCTTGCCTTCAACGGGAGCTGCGCTTCTTTTATCAAGGAACAATCTACGATGGGCTTCAAATGTGACTATCTTCGTCGGATTAATAATTACTTTCGCCTCCTCATTCTTATATGGGACATATATCTCTCGAGAGCCTATGCGAAATCAATTTCGATTTCGAGGACCAAAGAAATTTACCATCACTTAGGATGACAGCGGAATTTTTTCGGTGAATTTTTGGTAGCTCCTCATGCTTCGTTCGGAGGATTTGAATAAGGGTTGCAATAGTCGCCGTCGACAAAACTCCCAATGCGGCCTTCACTTTTGGGTCCTTCAAATGGAGGATCAGAGCAGAGAGATCTGGTGTGGCAATCCCCATATTTGCGCTTATTTCTGTCTAAATTTGTGAAGAGAATGGCCTTTTGATTAATGAAGTAGGTAGTTGGTCGAGTCGGTTGTCACGAGTGTCACATGTGGGGGCCGTACGGCCAATTCCGGTTCTGTCCCACCTATGGAATGTCCAACCTCACCACCAAATCTGTGACCATCCTACCTGCAGAATCCTCACCCTTTGATATTAAGTACCCATTTATAATGACCCACCTGTGGAATCGTCCAGCCTCACCACCAAATCCACCAGCCCGTATTTTCCCCATGACCTACCACGATGGACAAATAATATATCCCCAATTCGCAATTCCGTGGAAGCGTGAATATGTATTCGCTCGAAGTTGGAGCGATCTCAAATTTATTCCCGAAGGATTGTTAATTGTTACAGAGCCTTATAACCGCTGCACTATTTCACGTTATCATTAATTGGACGATTGGAGAGTCCCGTCTACAATTTCTCGATTGTATCGGCAGAGATTTAACCTGATTGGATGACAGAAAGGGTATAAACCTGACTTGTGTTACATTCCGCCCAACGGATACGGGATGATCATGTTTGATCGGAATATCTGCACGGAAAAAAAAGAACAAGTCAATGCTGCATTGGAAAGCTTTCCCTCAAGACACTCTGCCACTGCATTTGCGGGATGATTTATCTATCATTATGGATTAATTCACGAACTAAATTTAGATCGGATTTGAAGCCAGAGTATGTCCCTTAGGCAATTAGTGGTTAAGGCACGGATACTGGAAGTTCATTGTCCTCATTTTACCAATTCTAGGTGCTGTGATTCTGGTCGGCATTCCTATGATTGACATATATAACCATTGGTACGATGCTCTAGTCTTTGATAGGAATATTCTACATGTTTCTTTCCTTCCAGAGTTTTAGCTTAGTGTTGGATTGGAAGAATAAAGACCATGCTTTGGTGGTACGCGGCAATGACCATCAATCACAAAACCAGGATCCTTTACCAGTGCCATTATCTTGTTCGCGAGTAGCACAACGACCACGGGTCGCGAACGAGGCACATTTAAGAGATCTATCCTTGATATGGCACATTCGGATTAGCTGAAATCGGTGCCTGGGTTTGTGCGTTATTTGGGTATTTTGGAGTAAGAATCAACAATTTTTCTGTGAAAGATTGCTGGTGGGATATGGCAAAAAATAGGGACGATCTGGAGTATAAACATGATAGCATTTCACATGCTAGGTAGGTTTAAATTATTGTTCATCTCAACCACCATCAATATTATATGGGCAACTGCTCTTCAAAGTTTCATTGTTCAAACTACAGCAATAAACTATCCTTTAGTCTTCATCTGAAGAAACTTAGTCCAAAAGACTATGAAACTGAGACAGAGATAGACCAATATTTACCCCCTCTTCAGCGTATGGAGCACAATCTTCCACCATTACAACGCCTCGCACCTCTTAAATTCTCTGAATTTCGAACAACTACTCCAACAATTGAGGAAATATCTCAGTTCACACAGCCAGAAAGAGGTGTCTCATGGCTAATTCCTGAAATTATTATTCATCCTCCATCAATGAAGAGACCGTCAACTCCACGAACTCCACCAGAACAAATATTCGATGTAGTAAAAGAGGAAATAAGATCAATGATCCCAAAGAATGTGGTGTTGACAGAACAAGAAGAGAGCTCGATGTATTTCTCATCTCGTTCTCGTTCTCCTAGACCATCATCTTTTGTGCACAATAACCAAGAAGTGCATACACTCGATCAAGAGCCAAATCTGGGTCGTATCGATGGGTCGTGCTCTACCGACCATATCTCTCATACCCCTAAGATCCCTGCTTACAAAACACCAGCAATTATTCAAGATTGGTTGAACGGTGTTTCGGACTCCAAAAATCTCAAAATTGAGGGATCAAATGGGGTCATTATTTCTACCAAGCTTATCAGAGTTCAGTTCCAAAAAAGAGACGTTCTAAATCCTGAATCTGATGGTCGGTCCAATGAGATTTCTCATGAAACTTCAGACATAGAAATATGGAAGTTGTACCTTCAGCCTGAAACTGACGAGCTTTGTAAAGCCACTTTGAATGTTCTATCTCAATCAAATGAGGATTTTGATGACATTAAAGAATCCAATTTACATGAAACCATATTACCAGATGATTGCCACAGCACCTCGTCAAATAAAGCTATGGCTCTTTCTATGTTCCATCGAAAATGGGATTCTCTTAATGATTCGATAAAATCTCATGTACTCGACAATCTCACTTATCAAGAGATCACAGCGTTCAACACGCTATCATTGTCATTCTGTCAAGACTATCTGAAATCGCAAATCTCACAAATCTCATTATATCTGAACGCTGATTTTGAAGATATTGGATCAACTCCTATTCAAAAAGCCCGATTTTTTCATCATGTCTGGTCAGAAATGATCAGACTAGGCTACAAGTCTGATGCGAGAAAACTTTCTGCGATTAGGGAACTAGAAGTTATCGCCAGGTTGGGTATCTGGGAGAGTCCGATGGGTGATGTTGATGGGGTCATATATTTGAAGGAATGTATTAATTTAGGATGTATAGGACAGGGATCATTCTGGGAGATACTTGGAAATACTCAGAACAGGATGATTAATGTGGAGATAGTGGATTCCGTGATAGAGTTTGTGGGAGTTATGTGGGATGTGATTAATCAGGGGTCACAGAGAGTGTTCGAGGAAGTGAAAGAAGAGTTTCTTGAAGGGGAGATGAGATGCGCTATTGCTGAACTGAAGGGATTGATTGCGGTGCTTGGATGAGCGAGCTGCGGAAATATAGAAGCATGTAGAAGAGTTGTGCGATTTGAAAGTAGCCCAAGAGGATGGAGAGCTCTCAGGCATGTTGATAATTTCCCTAGCTTAAGGAGTAAAACTGGATTCAGTACAACTGATATGACTAGTGTTCCATTTATGGGAGCAATCCTGATTTGAGGTGGATACTCTCAACAACACGCACAGTGCCGGGAGAAAAACCCAACAAATTGATGAATAGAGATTAAAATATCAAGCTCATATGTACTTAAATTTGTATTTATATCACTTCGAAGTATCAACAACGACCCTAAGCTGTTCAGTCGGTAGGTACATTTCATATGTTGAACTTCGCAAATGGTAGAGTGGACGTTGAACACCAATAATTACCATTTCAAGTTCAACTTGAACTCCGACACCACGACATTCCCCCGATCACTCAACTATGCCTACCTTTGAAGTCGCTCCGGGCACGGACGTTCCTGCTGGCATTATCATTCCGCCAAAAGACATCAGAGGTGTGTTCCTGATCTGATGGACTAATATGGCTAGATATTGTCGAGAAGACAGCTACCTACGTGTCGAGAAACGGTCTGCAGTTTGAGGACAAAATTAGAGAAAAGGAACAGTATAATGTCAAATTCAGCTTTTTGAATCCGGCAGATCACTACTTCAAATTTTATCAGTACCGGCTGGATGAGTTAAAATCAGGGAAACCATCTACAACAAACGTTACCGTTCCTAAACTCTCAACGCCGAACTTCGCTCCAACTTTGGAAAGCGGAATCGACACACACCAACCATATGGCTTCCAGGCTCAGCAACAACAGCAGAAGCCCTTCGGTCAGGCCCCCCCTTTTGAATTTTCAGCACCACTACCGGCAATTTCGCCGCAGGATCTGTTTGTGTTTCTAAAAGCTCGAGTTAATGATATTCTAGGGATGTCTTGAAATTGACTGCCCAGTTTGTTGCGCGAAATGGGCGCCAATTTATGACTTCTTTATCTCAACGTGAGAGTAGAAATTATCAATTCGATTTCCTGAGACCGAATCATAGTTTATACACTTTCTTTACTAAACTCGTGGAACAGTACACCAAGGTTTTAATTCCGCCAAAAGATATGGAAAGCAAACTGAAGAAGAATGTGGAGAATAAATTGTCGGTGCTCGATCGAGTTAAGGTGCGGGTTTCATGGCAGAGAAAAGCGGAAGAAGAACGGAAACGTCAAGCTGATAAAGAGGACAAGGAAAAAAGTACATCTCTCCTATCTCTAGAAACTCTTTTGATATTTCTTCTAGTTCTGTATGCCCAAATCGATTGGCATGATTTTATCGTCGTTGAGATGGTGGAGTTTACTGAAGTGGACAATCATATGGACTTACCACCACCTACTAACTTGGTCGACCTTCAGCATGCTACGTTAGAGCAAAAGCGGATGATGTCGCTCTTCCCTCAGCCAGGGCAGCTGATGATCGACAACACATCCTCTGCTATCACTCCCCAATATACGCCTCAACCTATACCTTCCGTTCAACCTCAACCTTTACGGCAGCAACAGCAACGAGTTGAGCCTCTTTTGCCTGTTTTGCAGACTACCGTGCCCATCGCTGTCTCAGATTATGATATGGCACCTCCTCCTGCTCTTCAACAACCCGGAAACCTCGGAAACATGAAAATTCGTCAAACATACACTCCTCGAGGTATCCCTACTTTCTGCAAAATTTCCTGTTAACATCCAACCAGGCCCAACCAGCGCCAAACAAACGTCTGTTTGTCCCCGCTGCAACCAACCCATTCCTGTTGGCGAACTTGAAGAGCACATGCGAATCGAACTCTTAGATCCAAAATGGAGAGACCAAAAAGCAAAAGAAGAGGCTAGAAAAGCAAGCACAAATCTGCAACCAGAAGGGGTAGCCCATAACATTAAACGTCTCGCTAGTGCTAGAGCGGATATCTTTGAAAGCGGAAGCTCTGGAGGCGGGCCAGAAAAGAAGGCAAAAATCGAGACGGGTCCAAAAAGGAAATAAATCTCATGTTTTATTACCATTACCATTCCCGCGTCGGTTTGCTTGCTTGTCTGTGTATAACATGTGTTCCACGCGAAATGTAAAGTACGCGAAACGTAAAGTGAACTAACCACAACCACTAGATGTCGAGAGTATCCTTTAGATTATAATAAAACTAATCTCTTCCGGTCTTGTCCATCATCCAACCCCGGATCCTTCAATTAGAATGCC
>LXFE01000641.1:0-24805 GCA_001929475.1 Neolecta irregularis DAH-3 | reverse complement strand
GATCTTGTCCGCGAGCGTGCTGTCCGCGGGCGCCGCAGCGAGCCGGGCGCGCTTGGCGGTGCTGCCGCTGCCGCTGCTGTCGTCCAGCGGGTGCTTGCGGTCCATGAGGCGTGGTGTTGGCTGCTCACGTGGGATGTGGTCCGCGTCTCACGTGGTCGCGTAATTTCTCGCGTAGTTTTTCTATCTATCATGCCGCCAGCCCTCCTCTTCGCCCTTTCTGCTCTTGGTTGCTCCGCCAATCTGCTGGACTCTTTCACCCCCTTCACCGACAAGTTTCCTCGACACAATATCGCCTTCACCAAGCACTACGTTTACGAATCCTATAGTTTCACCGCCGACGGGGACAACCCTGTCGCTGTGGAATCGTTCCTTGGTTCCTGCGCAAAACGATGCCTCTCGGTAATGAATTTTGGCCTTTGCCGTTCGTTCACGGTGACCCTGGAAATACACACCCAGGCGGTGCAATGTTTGGCTTTCAGAACAAAGTCGTCGGAAATAACCTATTCAATCGATGACGCATCCCCTAATGATCTTTTAGCAGTATACGAGTAGGTGCTTCTGGCAAAGCATCTCATAGTGTAGTGCTAGAGACAAACTTGTTGAAGACATTGTTGCAAAAATCCTCAATGATCCTGAATTGCTGCAAGGACCGCAGCTTCTAATTCAACATGGGTTGTCACCCCAAAAGCGAGCGGACCACTGGGACCTTATGCTGGATCTTTTACGTCTCTGCGAAACTGCTTTACATGCAAAGCCGCCAACACATATTGATTTCGATAAATGGGTTGGCGGGGAAACCATTGCAGGTTCGCAAAGAAAGTCTGTAGACCATTGCATTTCATCCACTGCTCGGCGACCATCGGCTACATGTGTGAGGATTACAGAAAATGTTTCTTCTGCACCCTTGAGCACTCTTGTGTTGACTTTTCTTGATTTAATCACTCAGGGACCCGGTATAATCACTATTTTCGATCCCTTGAAACGCACCCTTTTCATCGAAGGACCGGATGTCCACATCCTCGTCGTTTCGTTTGGCTACGGCGAGTTCGCTGTAGCACGATTTGATCAATCCGAGCTCATCCTTGACCACTCTGGGCTGATCGATATCCAAAATCAAGAAATTCCTCTTGAAATACACTATTTTGTTATTCTGACATCTGACCATAATGACGATTGGGACTCGGCTGTCTTGGAAATGTATGACAAAGCAATGAGTCGTTTTGGCCACAAGGCCAAATTCTTTTTTCCACCAGTTTCTAGCTTTCATTGTCAGACGTATGGTGGCGAAGAATATAGTGGCTTCGAAACAGTGCTCGGCGTGTTATCTTCTCGTAGATTTTCAAAGCTAGATGCTCTTCAGGGAACCACAAACATCAAAGGCAAATTAATCAAGGGTCTCATGAACGCCGTGGTCTCTAGCGCATATCAAAATAAACAGAAATCAGAGTTACTCGGATCCAACATATGGAGAACACTCAAAGTTGGTAGCTTGGCGGATATTAACATCATCACCACAATACCCAGATGATGTAGATGAGGTTTTTCCAGCTGTAAAAGGTTGTTTTTGAATCTGTTTGCTTTAGAGTTGCTGTTTGGTTCCTGTACCTTTAAAAAGCTGTTTGGTTCCTGTACATTTTAAAAACTGTTGCTGAATTTGTTCAAGTTGCAAGTAGCCCTCTCACTTCCACAATACCTCAGGCACGCAGAGCAATCTGTTGCAATAGCAGAACAGTTTTAATTTCTTTTTATAACTAATTCGTACTAATCAACCATCTTTGTAGTAATCTTTAAATTCGTTAGACTCTCGTTATCGGTATACGGAGGTTCCTTTTCGACGTACTACCACTCAGCAGTACTCCGTACCCTACTACCACCACTCCCCTCAGCAGTACTCTGTACCAACTACCACTACCCCTCAGCAATACTCTGTATCAACTACTACCACTCACCTGCGGGGCCGGGTAGACGGCGAACTCGAGCTTGCACTTCTTGCCGTAGTCGACGGCCAGGCGCTCGAGCAGCAGCGCGCCGAGGCCCGAGCGGCGACTCTTCATACTGCTGGTCGTACTGGTGCGCGCGCTGCAGGTGGCAGTGCTTCTCCAGCGCCTTGTGAAGCCGCTGCCGCGTGCCGGGCGCGCATGGCGGTGCTGCCGTTGCCGCTGCCTTCATCGAGCGGGTGCTTGCGGTCCATGGAGCCGTAGTTGTCCCTCACGTATGCATGTTCCTCCCTCCCTTCCACGTGGATCCCGTCGCTGACAAGCCTCTGACTATTTCTGCTCCTCTGACTACATCCGCTCCTCTGATACATCTGCTCCTCTGACTACTTCGCTGGTCGTGGTTGCGCCTCTGACTACTTCCGCTGGTTGCAAGACATTGGTTGCGCCTTCATTTGTATTCTCAATTTTCTCCTAACGATACAACCGCCACTTGCTTCTATCTCTACAAAGATGTCAAACCTTTTTTACTTGCTCGCACTTTCTGCTCTTACTTGCTCCGCCAATCTTCTTGACAAGTTCACTCCTTTCACGGATATGTTTCCCCACAATATCGCCTTCAGCGATCACAACCGTTATAACACCGATAGTATCATCGAGGCAGGGTTCTGGGTTAACAACCCCACTATGGAAGGGGTTGGGGATAACGAACCCAATATGGAAGGGGTTGGGGATAACGAATCCAATATGGAATCGATAATTATTGCCTGCGCAGAACGATGCCTCATTTACACGTATCATTGCAATTCGTTCGCTGTGACAGTGAATATACAAACCCAGGATGCAGAATGTTTAACTTTCAGAACAAAGTCATCTGAAATAACCTATTCAATTAATGAGGAAACCCCTAGCTATCTTTTAGCGGTATATGAGTAAGTGCCCGAGTCTGCCAGAAAGCATCTGATAGTGTAGTGCTAAAGACACAATTGTTGAAGCCGTTGCTGCAACAATCCTTGGCGATCGGGAAATACTGGAAGGACCCCGGGCCGAGCAGCTTTTAATGAAATATGGGTTTCGTGATCCCTCCAAACAGCGACAAGATGGCTTTTTCATAATGCTGGATCTTCTACGTCGATCCAAAGCTGCCTTACATGCCAATCCACCAACAGAAGTTTATTTCAATAAATGGCTTGGTGGGAATACCCTTGCAGATTCTCAAAGGGAGTCTTCAGAAATTTGCAGGATTATTCGGGATGTCCAACCATCACCTACGTGTTCGAGGATTAGAGAAAATGTTTCTTCTGCACCCTTTAACACTCTTGTGTTGCTTTTTCTTGATTCAATCAGTCAGGGAGTTGGTATAACCACGGTTTTTGATCCCTTGGCACAGATACTTTTCATCGAAGGACCTGATATCCACATGCTCGTCGTTTCTTTTGGCTACGGTGCTTTCGCTTTAGCGCGAATTTTACCAAATGGGCTTATCGATGACGCAAATCAAGAAATTCCTCTTGAAATACACTATTTTCTAACTCCAGAAATTGACTTTGACTACCATATGAAATCATCTGTCTTGGAAATGTTTGAAAAAGCAATGAGTCGTTTTGGCCACAAAGCCCAGTTTTCATCAGAAATAGATGTTGACTTTCAACATTATGAGCAGTTCGGTGACGAAAAAAGGAATGGCTTTGCAATAGTGCTCAGCCTCGTATCTTTTCCTACATATCCTGAACTACTTGACCCTCGCGGTCGGTATAGATATTACATCGATGACAGATTAATGGGCGGCCTCATGAACGCTGTGGTCTCTAGCGTATATCGAAATCAACCGAAACCGAAACGGGAGTTACTCAGATCCAACATATTGAGAACACTCAAAGTTGGTAGCTTGGCGGATATTAACATCATCACCACAACTAGTACCCCTACAGATATCCTGGATGATTAGAAGAGGTTTTTATTGACAAATCCTGCTGTAAAAGGTTGTTTTTGAATCTGTTTGCTGTTTTGAGTTACTGTTTGGTTCCTGTACGCTGAATTTGTTTGACGTTTCAAGTAGCCCTTAGGTGCTTTCACTGCCACAAAAAATTGTGCCTTCTCTTGTAACAAGTCTCCAATGTAATAATCTGCTCTTCCATCCTTGTTGTTCTCAAGTATGAATAAGACCCGGTATATTCCAACCTAAGCAATTGTACTTGCTTTACAGAGGCATACCCAACCTAAGTAATTGTACTTGGTAATCCCACTCGTTTATATACTTGCCACTCCGACATCTACCTCGTGTCTGGTAAGAACTAATCTTACACACGCAGAGCAATCTTTTGCAATAGCGGAACGGCATTTCAATTTTTTTTAATTTCGTACTAATCTAATACAAAGTTCGTTAGTGTCCAAACAAACCATTCCTTGTCGTTATACGGAGGTTTCTATTGCAAGGTTCGACCGTACTTCCACTCAGCAGCACTCAGTCATACTCTGTACCAACTCCCCCTCAATGCCCCCCCCGAAACCCCCTGCCGCGGAAATCCAGTCGCTGCACTTTTCCTTCATCCCGCCCGCCCTCGTCGAGAAGCTCTCCGTCGTCCACATCTGTAACCCTGCTGTCTTCGACAACCTAGGCCATCCCACAAAGGGCGGCCTCTACGACCTCGCCCTCGGCCCCTTCCGCAAACACGACCTGTATCCCTCCCGCCAGCCTCGCTAACGCCAGATGCGCGACCTGCGCCCTCGACCAGCGCTTCTGCCCCGGCCACTACGGCCACATCACCCTCCCCACTCCCTGCTACAATCCCCTCGTCTTTCCCCAGATGCTCGCCCTCCTCAAGGCCGCCTGTCTCTCCTGTCACAACTTTCGTCTCGCCTCCCTCGCCGTCCATCTCTTCGTCTGCAAATTCTCTCTCCTCCACCACGCCCTCCTCCCAGAAGCCGCCCTCATCGACAATATCGCAATCATCCCCGACGACTCCCAGAAAGCCACACGTCTCCTGCCTGCAAATATCATCGCCCAGAGAGGTTCGTCCCCTTCCTGCCCTGCTCACTCTAGACGCTTTTGTCCAAAATGCCATCCGCGCTTCCAAACCCTGCCCCCCAAAATCCCTAGCCGTCGCGGAAGAAAAACGCCGCCTCGTCCTATCCTTTCTCAAACAAATTTCTGCCCGCAGAGTTTGTGAAAACTGCAGAGCGTACGCTCTTCTTTAATCCCCCTGACTCTAGCATCTCTCCCACCTTTCGCCAACACAATCATGCAAAAATATTCAAACTTCCTCTCTCAAAGAGGCACCGCGATAAAATGCAAGCCCAGGGTACCGTTATTCCAGATATACTAAAACCTCTTTCAAAGGATGACAACATGGATACCACTACAGACTCGTCAGACTCGGCCTCTCAAGTCATCCCCACAAAATACATGGCCTCAGATCAAGTCCGCAACCACCTCGCTCGTCTCTTTAAAAAAGAACAAAAAATTATCTCCCTCATATATTCATCCCAGAGTAAATCAAACAATACAGTCTCTTCGGATATGTTTTTTTTACACAAACTCGCTGTTCCCCCAACTCGCTTTCGTCCCTCAACAAAGGTGGGCGACAACATCCACGAAAATGTGCAAAACGATCTCTTCGGCAAAATTTTGACTTGCAGTGCAAATATTCGCACTCTCAACGAACAAGTTGCAACCGGCAGAAACTCTACAGACAAACAAGCAGAGGCAGCCGCAAAACAAGCCTTCGATCAGCTTGTCTCCGCTTTCATCCAGTTGCAATACGACGTCAATAGTTTGATCGATAGTAACAGAAACCCCACAAAATTCCCACCAGGAAAACTCGCCCCCCCCGGCATAAAACAAGTCTTGGAGAAAAAAGAAGGCCTTTTTCGCAAACACATGATGGGAAAACGAGTAAATTTTACCGCTCGATCAGTCATTTCCCCGGATCCAAATATCGAGACGAGCGAGATTGGTGTCCCTCCCATATTCGCCTCAAAACTCACATACCCCGAACCAGTAACCCCTTTTAACGTCCAACAAATGCGAAAAGCAGTCATCAATGGCCCAAAATGGCCCGGAGCCTCACATATCCTCAACGAAGACGGCAAACTAACATTCCTAGAACGTATGCCAATTGAAAAGCGAACCGCCCTCGCGAACCAACTGCTCACCCCCAATAACGCTGCAAATAGACAAACACCCATAAACAAGGTCGTTTACCGCCACTTGCAAAACGGCGACGTCGTCTTATTGAATCGACAACCCACACTCCACAAGCCCTCAATAATGGCCCACAATGCCCGCATCCTCAAAGGCGAAAAGACAATCCGCATGCACTATGCAAACTGCAATACCTACAACGCAGATTTCGACGGCGACGAAATGAATATGCACTTTCCTCAGAATGAAGTTGCGCGCGCTGAAGCCCAGTTTATCGCGGATACTAATTCGCAGTACTTGGTACCCACCAGCGGCAACCCTTTACGAGGGTTAATCCAAGATCACGTAGTCACCGGAGTTTGGATGACTAAACGTGATACATTTTTCACTAGAGAAGAGTACCAGCAATTACTCTGTGGTTCATTACATCCCCAAGATACAAACGTCAATGGCCCCAGATTAATCACCATCCCCCCGGCCATAATAAAACCACGACCCCTATGGACCGGCAAACAAATAATCTCGACCATAATACTAAATTTGAAGCCACCGGACCGGCCTGGTTTGAATTTACTTTCAAAATCCAAAGTCGCCAGTCGCTATTGGGGCATCAACAGCGAAGAAGACCAAGTTATTTTTAAAAATGGGCATTTATTAGTTGGAATCCTTGATAAATCCCAATTCGGAGCTTCTGCATATGGCTTAGTACATTCTGTCTACGAAATCTATGAACCGGAAACAGCTGGAAAATTACTCAGTGTATTAGGACGTTGTTTTACAAAGTACGTTCAAATGCGTGGTTTTACATGCGGAATGGACGATTTACGATTATCTACTACAGGCGATAAAGCGCGTTTGGACAGTATTCGTAAGGGAGAAAATTACGGGACTAGAGTAGCTCAAGACTACGTTTCCTGTCAGAATATCGAATTATTACCTTTGCGAATGGAAGAAATCCTTCGGGATGATGAGAAATTGGCCGGGTTGGATAGTGCCATGAGAAGTAAAATGGGCGGGTTAACCAGTTTGGTTATAAACGAGTGTCTTCCAGATGGCTTGTTTAAAAAGTTTCCAGAGAATAATATGCAAATGATGACTGTATCCGGCGCAAAAGGAAGCAATGTCAACGTTTCCCAAATTTCATGTCTATTAGGTAATATACCTTTTATTATTTCTGGCTAAAGTTTAGGACAACAAGAATTAGAAGGGAAGCGGGTTCCAGTTATGATTAGCGGGAAAACACTTCCTTCTTTCAAGCCCTTTGATACGCGAGCTATTGCGGGTGGATATATCGCCAGCCGATTCCTAACGGGTGTTTTACCTCAAGAGTATTTCTTCCATTGTATGGCTGGTCGAGAAGGGCTTATTGATACTGCTGTTAAAACTTCTCGGTCAGGGTATCTTCAACGATGTCTTATCAAGCATCTTGAAGGTATACGAGTGCACTATGATCACACTGTTCGAGACGCCGACGGTTCGCTTATTCAGTTTCACTACGGGGAAGATAGTCTCGACGTTGTTAAATCACAACATCTATATAAATTTGGATTCTCGGCGATGAATCATAATTCGCTTGTTCAAAAGTATAATCCTAGGGGAAGTCTTGCTGGACTTGATGTAGACAAAGCTTGGCCATTTTCCAAAAAGGCTTTAAAACATCCAAGGAAATTTGATCCTGTGTTGTCTGTTTATAGTCCAAGTCGACATCTCGGAAGTGTTTCTGAAACCTTTCACAAAGAATTGGAAGAGGTATCTCTTTTATTTATCTAGTTTAATAGGACAGTACCTCATTCAAAATAAGGATCATTTGATAAAATCAAAAAACGATCAGCCAAGAGCACTTCTCAACACTCTCGACCAAGTTTCTAAAAAACATTTTCGAGCATTGATGCAGCTTAAATACATCAAATCACTCGTTGATCCAGGTGAGGCCGTGGGCGTTTTAGCAGGTCAATCAATAGGAGAACCATCAACTCAAATGACTTTAAATACATTTCATTTCGCTGGCCTTGGAGCCAAAAACGTCACTCTTGGAATTCCCCGTCTTCGAGAAATAATAATGATAGCAACCGCAAATATAAGAACACCCACTATGACCCTCAAAATTTTGGATAGTGTATCAGATACCCTTGCCCAACACTTTTGTAAGAAAACAAGTCGCCTGGTCCTTTCGGATCTTGTAGACACAGCCTCCGTCTCTGAAAAACAAATCACAGCAACAGGAAACGTTTTAATCAAAATATTTACAATCAAATTGAAATTTTTTCCTAGAGAGGAATATGAATTGGAATACGGTATCCCTCAATCTGAAATCGAAAAGACATGTGCGGTGCTTTTCCTTGTTAAACTCTCCTCGGCAATATCCAAACAAGTTAAACAATCGAATAAAAAAATGGGCGATATAGGAGTTTCTTTTGGACGGACGAGTAATAGTGGTGGTGATGAGCTTGATGAATATGGACAAGGTCACGATGAATCAGACGATGATGATGGAGATGCAATGTCTAGTAAACGCGCTGCAAACGCTTCTGAGAAGGCGACGTACGACGCCCCCGACGAAGACGAACGACGTATCATTGAAGATCAAAATCCCGTAGACGAAGAAGATTATGAAATAGATGATATTGGAAAAGACGACGAACTTTGTCAATTCCGCGAAAGAAAAACTAGAGAAAAGGAAATTGTTATAAATGAGGTTGGGGAAAAAGTTGCGAGGGAGCAGGATATCCTTGATCAATTCACCAATGTCAAGAGTTGGAAATTTGACAAGAATGGAGAATGGATTGAAATTGAATTACAGGTATTTATTTGGGAGATTATACTTGACCGTGTAGTACCCGCATGATTTGCCTAAACTTCTCATGATCAATATTATCGAAAAAGTATGTCGAGAGACCGTAGTTCACGAGATGAAAGGCGTTGGAAGATGTTTTCGCCTACCAGGAGAATCTAAACTAGATACATCCGTACCCTCAGCCATCTTCAATTCCCCAAACTAATTCTAACTAGCGCCTACTCGCTACGGAGGGTGTTAATTTCAAAGAAATGTGGCAACATGCAGATATTATAGATTTATCATCTATTTATTCTAATGATATCGCCGCCGTCATGACTACTTATGGAG
This sequence comes from Neolecta irregularis DAH-3, assembly GCA_001929475.1. Lineage (NCBI taxonomy): Eukaryota > Fungi > Ascomycota > Neolectomycetes > Neolectales > Neolectaceae > Neolecta > Neolecta irregularis. Next base: position 15,603 of record LXFE01000641.1, on the reverse strand, counting down.
TCGAAGCTGCTCGTCAGGTAATCATCAAAGAAGTCTCGGGAGTCTTCAAAGTGTACAAATAACAAATAACTGCTAATTCTCTAACATATAGTTACGGCATCGCAGTCGATCTTCGACATTTAACCCTTATCGCCGATTACATGACTTTTGAAGGCGGTTATCGAGCGTTCAATAGAATGGGCATCGAAAGTAGTGTCTCTCCCCTCCTGAAAATGAGTTTTGAAACTACCTGTCATTTTTTAACTAATGCTACGTTATATGGAGATTATGACTCCTTGGATAATCCTAGCGCGAGTCTTGTTTTGGGTAAAGTAGTCAAAGTCGGAACGGGATCTTTTGATGTGTTGACACCCCTAAACGTGTAAATCTAACTGTTTTTATTTCCCATTTTTCTTTTCTTTTTAGAAAGAACAGGCGTTAGTTTGAGTATACATAGATAGATAGATATACTTGTTTGAAACATGGTTTCAAAGGGAATGTACTTTTTATTATTATAAAGAATGAAAAAAACTATTAGAATCTGGCGGCAATCCAGATTGCAGCTTTACAACCAGCCATAATTGATTGATTTAATATAAAGTAGCCTGGTGAATTTTGCGCATCCCATTCGATTGCCGTTTCTTTATGTCCCAGTTCATCATCGCGAAACTGTTTTATAGTATTTCGTAGATTTTCCATTTCTTCGCTGTTTAGATGCATGATATCTCGTAATTGGTCATTATAATGGTTTCCAATAACGGTTTCGACGGCTTCGGTACATGCCATAGCAGCTTTTTCTCCTAGTAATGCGGTTCCGACTCCAACAGCGTATCCAGCTGCCTCCCAGACAGGACGAAGAGCAGATGGACGCACTCGATGATGAGAAATGAGTTGGTCGAAGGTTTTCAGATGGTGTACTTCTTGATCCCACATTTCTTTAATCACCGGTCCAACTTTGGGATCTTTTCCCAAAATGGCATGTTGGCCTTTGTAAATCCAATTTGCACCTAGCTCTCCTGCTTGGTCAACTCGTATCTGGCGAGTTGTAAATATTAAACTGCTAAATGGGATCTTACCACACGCTCGAGAATTTCGAGATCCCTTGGAGATAATTTCTGAGGCGACTGCCCTGTGGATTGAAACCGCTTTTGAAAGAGGCTAGTTGTGTTTCTGAAATGTGCATATATAGAGTTTCGTTTCGTTTGAAGGCGAGCAATACCAAGCATCAGAAGACATTTGTGGCAGATTCGAAAAAAGTCATTTGCTAGTTATTTACATCTGGCCGACTATACAGTAATAATGCATAAAACTGTTTAAAGTACAGGTAGGCATCAGACTCGTGTTGTGTTTACTAGTCTGAATGTTATCAACACCATGATCTGGGGAACTTTTGAGAGCCGTCGGGAGACCTCTATTGATCTGTAAATGAACTCTTCGCCGTTTCGCGCACGTCCTGTCAAGCACAGTGTCAATGGAGGCCCGAATCCTTTTTATCAGAGTACTTCTGTATCGCCATTTCGTGCTTCCGCAGCCATTCGTGATCAGTATCAAGAGCAACGCCTGGTATGATCTGTTGAACCCTTGGTAATAATCGCAACAGCGTGTTCTTTCCGAGTCTATTACAGACTGTAGCCCTGTTGAAACCAACAGTTCCGTCAAAGGTATAAAAATTAGACTCAGCCAGTCTCATTCTAGATGTGATGAATGAAAAACTGCGGGCGGAGATCCATGCTTTAAAATATAGTCTGTCTAATCTAGAGACAGAGGCAGAAAGAGAAAAGTTATGCATGGACAAGACTATCAGAGAATTGGAAAACAGAGTAAAAGAAGAAGGAAAACGAGCTGATGCAAGTTGTAGTCTTGCTTAAAAAACTGAACTGTAGGAAATTGAAACTGACAAACGGTTTCTCTTTGAGCAGCACCGGGCTCAAAGCGAAGAAATTACACGACTCAAAGATGACTTGGAGAACTTGGGAGTATTTAGGTTTTTGATATTTCGCTCACTCGTAGCTTATCAATGAACGTAACCTGCGAACTCTCAAATCTGAAAACTCATCTTTATCTGACCAACTCCGCGACACACAGAGTCAGAATCGATCAACTTGTCATTTATTACAGAGCCACTTGGAAGATTTGGGGACCCAGAATGAAACTCTAGAGAAGCTAGTTGCTGGTCTTCAGGAACAAGTGACGAATAATTCAATTGAATACAATCAGAAGACACAGACTCTCACCGCTGCTGAACAGAAAATTGAACTCTTGGAAGCTGAAATTGCAAAGGTCAAGCGTACAGGTGGAAATGATAACACAATGCTTCTCCAACGGGAATTATCTGAACAAGTTGCCAAAGTTAAAACTCTTGAAAATAACAATCACAAACAAGCTGCTGAACTGGGTCATCTGAGAGAAATTACAGCCACTACACATCTTTTGAAGGAAGAAAACCATATTCTTGAGACGAAATTAAAAATGATGGATGACCTACGTACAAAACTCGGTGCAACAGAGATAGAAGTCGCTGAACTACTGCGGGAAAAGTCCGCTTGGTCATCGTACCTTGGAAATGACGAAAATTTGCCTTTGCCAAGCGATCTTGGACGAACCTTGGCCCAGGAACGCGCAGAGAAGAAAAGGCTGCAAGGACGGATTGAGCATTTAAAACTGGAGCTGAATGAGAGGGATGCGAATATGAAATTGTTGCAAGAGCAATTTCATTCTGCGAAAACAAAATTTGAAGATATAGACACACTTTTGGACGTGGAAAAGAGAAAAAGACTTCGAGTCGAGAAACAGAAAATGCTAGTCGCTAAAGAAGTGGAATTTCTCAGAGAGCAGCTGGTATATTCCTGCTCATCAGACGATATTTATTCCACAGAAAACATATGACTCTGAAGAAGCCGTAATGATGGATGGTAATTATGACAAGCAAAAGACAAAACGGATCGAAGATTTGCAGGCAATGCTCGACAGCTATAAATCAGATATCGAACTATTGGTTCAACAACAAGCTGACCCTTCCTCTCAGGAAATTAGTCATAAAAGACCTCATCAAGATGATGAGGATGAACGAATCGGCGAATTATGTCGTCGGAATCGTCAACTACAAGACGGTCTCGTCATCTGCCTTATTCCAACTTATCAGTAGAATTAGCAGAGAAGGAGAAGCAAGAAGACGTCTTGCAAATTGAGATTGGCGCTTTAAGAAACCAATTAACCGCACTTTCAACACAGTCTATCGAACGTCCCTCCAGAATCTTGCAGTTCCGCGACAATCCAACAGCTCGAGAGTTCTCTATCAAGCGGACTGATCTTGATCTCCTAAAACGAGAGAATGCAGCATTATTGGCGCAAATTGAAGGTCTAGAATTGCAAACGAAACTTGTTCCAATAGAATCATTAGAGCATCTTCGATCTGAATGCAAAAAGCTTGAACAGGTAATCCTCGACCGCGAAAAGCGTATAACTCGTCTCAAAGAGGTATCTACTTCACCTATCGAGATTTGACCCAAGATCTTTGCTGCAAAGTCCTCAGAATTTAGAGAAGCGGTATACAGTCTCTTAGGATATCGGCTCGACTTTCAACAAAACGGGCGAGTAAAAGTAACAAGTATGTTCGCCGATCGATCGGACCAGGCATTTCTCTTTGATGGTGAGACGAGTACAATGCAACTTGTTCCCGGAAATAGTAATGTCTTCATGAAGAGTATTGGAAATTTAGTTAGATTTTGGGTCGAGGAACGGAAGACTATCCCAGGTTTTTTGAGTGCGTTGACATTAGAATTATTTGAACAGACTACCCGGTTTGTTAAATCCTTTATTATTTGACTGACTTCACCAGGGGCCGGGAAGCTGGGTACGTGAATTTCACTTGAAACGTTTGCATCCGATGGACATCGATCAATGTACGGTTCATAAAAAGAAAAATCAGCGAATTTGATTTCCGAGCTTTGCATTCGCTGCCTTGTCATTTTCTTATGGTGGCCAGTACTAAAAGTTCCTTTCCTACCAGGCTTTGTTGAAGAAGTCTCGTCACTTTATAGTCTCTGGTCAAGGATTTTGAGCCTACATTAAGCTCTTGTGCGCTTCACTCAAACGCATGAAATTATATATTCCAAGTCTTCTGCATGTACTCACTTTGATGGCCATGCAATAAATAGGTTCCTCAACTAATTCCCTATTGACTTTCTACCATTCTTGCATTTCACAGTATCAGGAGTTCTTTAAGTCTGTTGTATGGCAACAGCGAGGGTTGTACTAGAGTTTGGAAAATAAAAAACAAGACTCTCCGGCCGGGAATTGAACCCGGGTCATTCGCGGTTCTGTCAGAGTAATGATTCAAGTTGGATGACAGGCGAATATACTCACCACTATACTACCGAAGATAATATTTGCTGTTATGGGAATTATTATGCAATATGACCCAACAACATTTGTACAACATTTTGGACTAGGCAAGCAGAAAAGTTGAGTTTCATACAACTTGCATTCTGGTTTATGCTACTCTACCTGTCTTCCTAAACCTTTTGTAAGTGAATATCAAAGGCAGAAACTTTCTAGTATGATGTACAATTAGGTTCCTGTAAACTGATACCACTGAATGTGGGGGAATTCCTGGAACCAGTGTTGGGGACGGGCCGAAGCCCATGGGCTTTTTAAAAAGCCCGGCCCATGGCTTTTCTGAGGGTCCGGATGCTCGAGGGATTTGCTTTGTCGCAGCAGCTGCGTTAATGCAAAACACTCAGAGTGCCCCATCTGAGATCATAGATGAATAACTGCGGATCTACAGTGCCAATTGGCAGCCATTCTCATTTGTTCTCTACATATCAATCAATATATTCATCATCGCTGTCGTCATCATCACTTTCGTCACCACTAACAGACCCCCTGCGGCTAGCCAAACCCTCGGCCAAAGCAATGGCCAGATTGGGGGTCAAACCGGGGACCAAAGCAGGTCGCATAGGAACTGAGGAACTCCCTGATTCTTTTACAGTTGGTATTACAAATTTGTCTTTCTGGTCAGGAGATTTCTTTGATTTCGAATGTTCTGTGGAGCTCCCTGGTTCTTGAGGAATAACATCATCCCATGAGTGATCATCACTCTCTTCATCATCGGTGGAGTCTAAAAGCTTATGGGCCTTCAATGTATTGCTCGGGGTATTTGTGACTGGGCGTTGTACAACAGGTCTGCTCTCGGACGTTTTGAAATTTCGTATTTGCTCTAGTAGGTCTCCACGCATTGCGCCGGGAACTTGGATTTTGGCCGAACCACTCGAACTGTCAGACTGACTGTTGGGCTCGGAATTCGGTTTCTTTGGTTTAAAATTTCTTATTTGCTCGAGTAGGTCTCCACGCATTGCATCGGGAACCGGGATTTGGAGAGAATCACTCGAACTGTCGAGCTGACTGTTTGGCTTGGCATCCAGTTTTTTTAAATTTCGTATCTGCTCAAGTAGGTCTCCACGGATTGCGTTAGGAGCCGGCATTTTGGTAGAATCATTCGAACAGTCGGGCTGACTGTTGCCCTTAGCATCCCCAGCAACACTGTCAGCAGCCTTCTGGTCGCTCCCTAACCTAGCCCTAAGCTTCTGGTCGCTGTTGTCGTTGTCGCTGTCGTCGCTGTTGTCGCTGTCGTCGTCGCTGTCATCGCTGTCATAGCTCCTGTGCAAAATCGGGTAGTGAAAGTTTCCCATTTCCGCGCCATTGTCAACAGCCTTCCCGGCGCTGCCATTGCCATTGCCGTGGTTGTAGCTATCGGCTAACCCTAACCTAGCCCGAAGCTTCTCGTCGCTGTCGTCGTCGCGGTTGTCGCTGTCATAGCTCCTGTACAAAATCGGGTAGTGAAAATGTCCCACTCCCGCGCCATTGTCAACAGCCTTCCCGTTGCTGCGAGCTAACCCCAGCCTATCCCAACGATCGTCGTCGCTGTCGTATTCGGGGTTGTAGCGCTTTATAAACGGAAACTTTCCTACTCTAGCAACACTGTCAGCAGAATCTTCAATGTTTTAGTCCATCTCTAATAGCTGAATGACAAACCAAAATGTGCCGCTGGATGCATTGGAGTTGCTAGAGCAACTCCAACAGATAGCAGAATGATATCGAGATAAACCATAGTTAAGGATCTAAACTCAAGAAAGGATCTTAGATGATTTATATAGACGAACTGTTCCCTACGCCATTCTCTATTTAAGCAGGTTGTCTCTGAAGGAAAAGAAAGAGAAAGACATGGAAATGGAAAGGACTCAGGTCCGAGTGGTAATTTCACTGACCCCATAACAAGCGACACAATTTTTTATCGAAAATTCTTAGTGAAAGAGCATTTAGATTCAGATACCATGCCAAATAAGACCCTAAACCCTCGCTTTCTGAGTCAGATATTTCCTATAAAGATTCGGCCTCAAATTGCATTTTCCAACTACATTCCCGCATTCAGAAGCATTTGTGTTGAAAAAGAATCAGCCATTTGCCCTTTCCGTAGTTATGTCTGCGTCTCAAAATGTATTTTATCAGGAGGTGCCCTGACTGATCTTTTTTCTACTTATCACGAACCATGTTGTCGATTTTGATTGTCATCACGTTGTACGGAAAGCTTTGCTTTGCAACCTCGTACCTCCATAATTTTAAACAGTTTGAGGGCGCCGTCGCGCCACTCAATTCCCGTAGCTTAGACAACGCTGTTCATTTTACGACGATCTGCAATGAGGGTATGGAAAGCTTGCAAACGGAAACTCCAGAAGAAGTTTGTGCTGCACGATGTTTCAATGCCCCATATTTCTGCTTTTCGTTCCTTTTGACATATGTCGAAAAAATACTCAAGTGCTACCACTTTGGTCATACAGCGAAAGTATTCGTAGAGAGCGCTGAGGACTTGGATGACCCACTCTATCAGTTACGGGGGCTATATAAGGATGAAGGCGAGACTCATTTGGACTATCAGTTACATTCGCTATATGGGTATGAAGGCGAGATTTGTAAAGTCATCTTATATTCTAGGCTCGTCGGCGAATACGATTTTGTAACCCCCGTTTCTGAAATTTCTACAATCTTTTCCAGGACCACTCTGAATGACTGGCTAATTTGGGCAAAGGATGAGTCGTGCCAGTCGCTCGATGATCCCAATGAAAAAGAGATTTGCAACCTTTTTATTATGTTTTGCTGGGTCGCTGCTGCAAAACCAGAGAAAGATTTCGGCCCTAGATCCTCAAGTGTTTTAAAACAAGCTTCTCTATCGCATAGTCTCGATCGAAACTCAGTAATTTCCGGGCTCAAATTATGGATTCTTCCAAATCCTAAAGTATCGACCTACTTTGATCAGTTTGTATTGGTCTTTCTCAAGTTGCACGGACCCCCAGATACTTATGTGTATAAGTCCAATTCGTATTACTTTGCCATACAAAGGTTCGAAACTGGTGACCCCTCTCGTGTATTGGTCGTATCGTTTGGGGCAGGTCACTATGTTACCATAACTGCTGGCAAATCACATGATGAGATCGCATACATATCTGCAGATGGTAAATCTGACCAATCACGCAACAGAATAGATGAAGCTTGTTTAATCTACCGCCAGCAGACAGATCGTTTACTTGAACTTGAGAATACGGAGATTCGGTCCCCAACGACAGGCTCTTTTAGTTTAACGTTTCAAGACTTATCTCTGCCTGAGGCTACACGTCAGAAAGAAATAGCAGCAGCAGTGGTCGGTCACGTTACCAGTGCAATAGTTGATCGAGAACATGTGAAGTTTTCTAGCCCCCTTCCCCGAAATGCCATATTCGATATGATGACATTCGTATTATCATGGGTTTACAAGGTCCGTCAAAGCGATCTCGAAACTCCAGATTTTAATTTTGGCTCTCGAGTGTTGAGCAGCATTCCGCGGACTTCAGTCAGAGAATCTTTAGCTGATGTGAAAGCTCTCTCTTAGAAGCAATTTTTCCATTCTTTTAGTTTCCACTTTCCTTTGTAGTCCATTTTATACAGAAGAGCAGGGATGTACAGAATTGGCTGATACTGAATCCAATAGTGGGTTCATGAATCCACACTGAATCAGGATTCATCTATTGTCCTCTGTAGCTTTTGTTTTCAGCTATTGGAAATATTGTCTGCTGGCTCTGGAGTTGTCCAACATGAAATATAGAGTAATTTGATAGACTTTCTTAATAGCAAGTCTGCCCACAGCCACTATTGATAGTCGAATCTCACCACCCTGAATAGGATCGCAGGCGTGAACGACATGGCAACAAAAGCAAAAAACTGCAAGAAGAGCAAGAGAACCCAGTATAGGTATTTGCAGGACGGATTGTCTACATTTAGAAGCGATGGGCTTCTGAGTATTAGTGTATGTCAGGATTGAGGGTTTAACTATTGATTAGCTGTCAAATCTGCAATATTGAGAACATTTGGTCTCCAGCGACTCTATGAAGGCGGAGACAAAACATACCTAGCCTTCCTACACCATCTTCTCCTTCTTCCGCTTTGTCTCCAACCTGCACCCAGTTGTCGCGGAAGGGGATGAAGGCGGGGCAGCCAGGGCACCCGGGTGCTAACCCTCCATGCTATGCGCCTACGATGGCTGGGCGAATACAGTTTCGGATGTTCCTTATCTTCCGCTCCAGCATGTCCTGATTGTAGAGTATGCAAATGTTTTGAGATATAAGAACTCCATTAAAATCCCTGAATTATGTATTTCCCTTCCGAGGTCCATACCCGCACTCCAAAAACATCTTTATTTACCCAGACCGCAAACATCCAAGATCAGCCATAGTAATGAAGCACTAACTATCGGCAGAACAACATTGTCATCAAGTTTATAAATATCCACGGCTTCAGAGATACCCGCTATTAATCCTGTAATTGAACATAACTGGACAACGCTGAGATGAGACTGAAATCGATTCCAGGTAGTGCTCTCGTCAACGGCAATGATGACCCAATATAGATATGCTGCTGCACAGCCGATAACGACAGCAGATAACGAGCCAACCAAGCTTTTTCCCTTTCGAAGGAAAGGACCGTTTCGACCAAACTTCCGACCAAGTGTGGAGGCAGCAGTATCACACCAAGAAAGTAAAAGGATTGATACGATAGCGATATCCTAGTGTTATTAGCCCATGAGTGAAGAAACAAGATTGAGCACCCGGGGAAAGAAAGATAACACTGTCCACAAACCAATAATATAAGATAATGTACCATTCCATCCTAACTTTTCATCATCGCGCATTAGAAACCCCAGCACATGTTGATATAGCCGATTAAACCTACGACTTTTGAATCTTATCAAGTCGGCGACTGTAACATTTAAATTAGTACATATGATTGTTTTGAGAAGAGATACAGAATACTGGAATAAAAATTGCAATCAATAATGGCGTGATTTGAGAAGGCCGCATGCCAATATAGTCGAGATATAGCGTAAGAAATCCTGAGGTAAAGTTATATATCGGTTACACATCCATCACATACCGACTGAAACATGTAAAAACTTCCTCGGAAACTCGTATTTCTTATATATCTTTTCCCATAAAGTCATTTTGCGTGTTTCCTTGCATGCCTCATTCATAATACGTGGGGAAGAATCTTCCTTGCGATGTGGTGGGTAGGAGTCTGGGTGAGCGTCTAGGTTGTTCACTGATGAGATGGGTCTCCAAGTTAACTTCGTTGACGTATAATGGTCAGTTGAATCTGTCATATAGTACCGATTTTTCCAAAAAGATATGACGGGTGACCAACTTATACAAGTTATGAGGTGTAATGGTGGTTGAGTGCGAAAAGTCGGTGTACTAATCACCGTCGACCAGTCGACTGGAGGAGAAAACACTCTCCCTATCAAATGACTTCCGAACAACCGGGAGATCATACGACTCCAACAGATAAATTAATGACAAAAAGCACCCTTGCGAATGTTTCCACTATTCCGTTATTAAGCCCACCGAGAAAAAGAACAAACACTCAGCTCGGAACTGATGATCGTGTGGTAGCTGGGAAGTTATATTCTGGGCTGAGAATTAGGTCCTAGACATAGGCTCTCGCTTTCTCAAAGCCGGGTTTACGGGAGAACCTTCACCACGATGTGTGCTCGAATTCACCACCAAAGACATGAAACGACATAACGTTAAAACGCAATGTGAAGAGGCATGTAGACTTGAAGGAGTGGTATATCTCTTGGGATTCGCTGAGTAAGGGGCTAAGTGAGAGAGTGGAGAGCTCTATCATCCAGACATGTCAATTAATGGTGCTGATGACCCTGGATTGATCGAAGATTGCCTAGAATTACTGCTTCGCGAAGCTTTTAACCGGTTTTTCTTTCTTTGAAGGTATTCTGATCCATAGTCATCTCTTAGTTGATTCAAAATTAAAAAAAGTGATCATTGTCGAAGGACCTCTTATTCCTTTGCAGTGCAAAACTGCAATTGCAAGAGTTCTATTCACATATTTTCAGGCACATCTGCTATAAGAGTCTGCATCTCACTGTCAGGTTCCCACGATCACCTTTCTGTCCTCTGATGTCTTATCGATGGTGGCTTGTGGCCTGAGGAGAGGCCTTGTAGTCGATATTGGTTGGTATGAGACAACGGTTGTTCCTGTACAGACCCTTGTTCCGTTTCACGCTTAGACATAGGTTTATGAGCTCAGACCACTGATTCCCTTCATTACGACGACGCCTATTGCCTCCAAAGCATTGTACGAACGCCTGCAAAAGCTTCTGCAACAATACTCACTTTCACCTCAAACAAGCCTCGATTTGTCAATTTTACAAGATATATGCTTGAAAGCCTTATTCTGCTCAGTAAAGAGCCCGGGGATTAACCCATCACAAATAGACCTGGAAAACTTGTCAAAAGTGTATCAAAAGATGAGCTCAACGCCTGAAATCCATTTTAGCTATTCGTCACATATGACAGCCGTTCCACAATCCATCACAATTCCGGGATGGATACGTTCTTGTACAACTGAAGTTCTTTTTGAAGGTTACTCGCCATATGCTGATTCTGATGAAGTATCTCTACCTCGGGCTATTGTCAGCAGCCTCAATCGTCTTCCCATTGATATCAGATCTCAGTTGGTAGACCGCATACTCATCACTGGCGGTACATCCAACATTCCTGGTCTCAAGACACGAATATCGAATGAGGTAAAGCAATCAATTTCCTCAGCGAGATTTATCAAAAGTGATATTGCAGATGGGGGTACAATTAGTTGGGTGGGCGGTAGTTTGATAGGCGGTCTGAAAATTCCTTGTGTATATGAAATCAAGCGGGATGGGTTCATCAACGGTGAAAATGTACCTGACTGGAGTCGTACTACAAAATGATAACTGCTTGAACTCTTGATTTTATTCTTTTGAAGCTCGTGCTCTCTTGACAAATATAAAGAGCTCGGGATGCAGTTAAGTATGAAGATGGTCAAGGTTTGCAGCAATCGAGAGAAAAAATAAAAGCTGGCTTAGACCACTCCCCAAAGTAATAAAGCGCTGATTTCATGGAGTAGCAAAACAGGCAAGTATCTAGTCTTTGTTCATCCACAGAGCTTCCCCCCTTAGTTTTCCTTTAAATTGTATTTTGTCCTACCAAAAGTCAACACATAATCGACCTCAAATAAGAGACACCTGTATCCAGTATGAAAATTGATACAGAGCAAAAGGCACTACGCCAAGGAGGAAGAAGGCATGTTTTGAGGTCCTTGGAGTCCAGTGAAAGTATGAGTGTCGGTTATGGCGCATGGCTGATAAGATAAGTTATATTTCTTCGAAACAATCACATACCGACCCATTTCTCGATTGCAGGGTCGACTTTAAGACCTATAGATTTCAGAGACCGACGAATGAGCGCTGGATGAACCATGACCTCCGGCCATTGATAGTTTAATCGAGGTTGACTTTATCAAAGTCACGTTTACAGGCCGATACTGTCAACCCCGAGGTCGCATCCTCTTCATAAGTCTTCCACATGGATTTCCTGCAAGCCGAAATAACTGCCAAACGAAAGCAAATGACCTCCGGCGATCCAGAGACTCAAGTGAAGAAATACCAGAAGCGTGGTGATCTCGACAAAATTAGGGCATGCAAGTATCTGGAAGAACAAGATCGTTTGCGACTAGAGAAGGAGGTGAAAACAGTGTTCTACTGATAAGAGTTCTTATGTGAAGGAGAAAGCGCGTATCAAAATGGAGGAGGCTAAAGATCGAGAAGCGAGACAGGCAGAACTGAAGGCTACTATGCAAAAGAGAAACAACAGAAAAGAAAATCTTCCTGAAGAAGTGCATTGGGTTCTCTTGGAGGTTTCTTACATTCAGAAATCAGAAAGCGCATCAAAATATAGCCCCGAAGAAGTCACCAGTCATCTACGTTCACGGGGAGAACCGATTCGACTCTTTGGTGAAACCGAAGAAGATCGATTTAAGCGACTTCGATTGATCGAACTCAGGGATTTGAGACAGTCTAAGAAGGACCAGGAAGCAGTCATATCGCCAGACGAATTACAAGTTGATCTATTTGATCTCAAGTTAGATCCTCTCAAGGTTTATCGGCAGCTGCTTGCTTATTATAAGGTATATAATCTATCTCTCCTGAACGTAGTCAACGGTTTCAGACCGTTATACATGAGTGGGAGGACTATATAGAAGACAGGCCCGAGGAGCAGAAACAAAGCAACAAGGGTAAGATAGCCTATAAGTATATGAAGGAGAGCATCGAGCATTTACGACCGTTAATCCGATTATTCGAAGGAAAGGTACGCACTTCAATCCGAGATCAGCTTAAATTAGATTCTTCAACCAGAAGTTCTGGAGAGAATAGCAGAAATAGTTTTCCATTCACAAAGGAGAGATTATCTTAGAGCCAACGATCAATATCTCAAATTATCAATTGGCCACGCTGCTAATCCAATTGGCATTGCAATAGCTGGGTAATGTACTTGGTATGTTCAGGTTTTGAATATAGGATCAAGGAAAAATCTCCGCGTGAAAAGATACAGAGCAAATCAACGAAAACTTTAAACAACGAAGAGACCCGGAAGGTACTTGGTTTTCTCATGCAATACACTGATATTGGTTAGTGGCTTCAAGGAATCAAACGTCTCCTTACCTTTGTTCAGACTAAATATCCACCCAATAACAAATCCCAGGCAATGGGCTAATTTATCAACCTCTTCTAGCAGTAGCTCGAATATTTTTCATCATTTCGGGGTCTTTTTCCATCATATCTTGCATAAAATTCTCGGATATTCCTCCGCCTGTCACAGCGTTTGAATGTAAAGGTACTATCGCGTTTAGCTTCCAGCCCTTTGGGCATGCGGGCGGTGGTAGGATTTTCTCAGAAGGGAGGCCACGTATGGGAAATTTGAGAGGTGTTTCCCTTGTTGTTGGATTCTTCTTCAGGAAATGTGATAGAGCGGTATATAATGCCTTTTCTGTTTTTAGTCAGTAAATGCAGGAAATTCTTGGTTACTCGTATGCAATGTTGGATGTGTAGGTAATCCGTCTCGTCCCTTGAGCAACACCCGTATCCGACCAGGATTTGCCCAATCGCCAGGGTGTATCTTTATCGGCTGGCTCAGTCAACTTGGCCCAACATCTTTTCAGAATATCATACCTCAAATACATGTGGGATTTGTAAAAAACGTGCTCCACCAGCCAAAGTGTACGCCAATGGGCATTCCACAGCATTGTCCGCAGATACACGTCTGCCTTCTCCATAGGATTTGGCGATATCAAAGAATATGGGATAAATACAGATCCAGGATTTAAAAGCAGAATCATCCTCCATTTGATGTCGTCCTGCGATGGTGTCTTCAGAATTGGACTGAGCGAGCGGCGCCGAGATATTTTGCAGATTCATGGGGACAACTGATCCGGCTGCTGGGAGAGAGGAAATGTCTACTTCTGAAATCTCATCATCGCTATCATTGACTTCTTCTAATTGTGGTCTGCGAGACATTACAGGGAGCTCGTATGAGAGATGGAGCAGGTTGATGAGTGACGGTGTAAACTCATCCTAATTACAATCTACTTTTTGTCTGTTCCAAGATGGCGAGAACTATCACAAAGCTGGAGCAACTACATAACCTTACTGTTCTATATCGAAACTCGCCTTTAGTATCTTCCAGTCAGCCGCAACATAAATTTTCAAAAATCTTGAATGACAAAGTGTATCTTTGGGACGGCGATCTCACGAAACTCGAGGTTGATGTAATAGTAAATGCTGCAAACAAAAGATTGCTCGGTGGAGGTGGATTGGACGGGGCTATTCATACCGCAGCAGGTATGGCCTGATGCACAAAGCTTATTGAATGCAGGACCCGAGTTGCTCAAAGAATGCCGGACTTTGAACGGGTGCAAAACCGGAGAGACAAAAATTACACATGGGTATCGATTGCCGGCTAAACGTTTGAGATCTGATTATTGGAATTGGACTGACAATTAAGGCATTATACATACCGTATCAAAGTTGCTATCCTAGAGAACATTGACCAAGAGGTTGGACCAATTTACGACGTCGAGAAAGACAATGCCGCGGGTCTCCTTCATAGTTCTTATCTTAATTGTCTTGAGCTTGCTGCAAAGGAGAGCCTTCGATCTATTGCATTTGGAAGCTTGAGTACTGGTATCTATGGTTACCCTGTCAAGGATGCATCACATGTTGCTATACAGACCGTCCGCAATTGGCTAGAAAGCAATTCAGACAAAGTAATATTTTTGAGATACTCCTGTTGACTTGCAGCTTGATGCAGTGGTTTTTTGTGTTTTTGGGAGGAAAGACTTCGAGGTTTACCAGAAGATTATTCCTGCATACTTCCCACTTGGAGAATAAGCTAATTAGCTGAAATATTTCTCGAATTATTGGGTTTTCCATTTACCCTACCCTTACAGGAACGGGTATTGTAGCAAATTCACTCTCCAGTTATAACTCTAAAAGTATTTCATGACATGTTCAATAATAAATCAAACGGAATAATGTTCCAGCATTTTAAGAACCAACATATTATGTTTAGTCTTGAGACGATTGACGCCTACAAGGAAGAATCCCCTGCTATGAGACTATCACATTAAAGTGTATTTTGAAAATAGTCGAGTGATTTATAAAGGCATTCCACGAATTGAACCAAAGCGAAATTTCAAAAAGTCTCTACTCATCTCTTAGTCTGCAGAACTTTAACTGTTTATAAGCTGTAGTTCCTAGCCTGGCAGGGGGTATATAATCAGGAACTAGACTTGTAAGAACTTGCGAGAGTCAAACATGATCCTTTATTGATACCAATGAGCAGACTTGCCAACAAGTAAGCAAGTCCAATTCTGAACTTTAGACTTGCTTGCTTGCATATTTCAAGCCTTTGGACTTGCTTGCTTGGACTTACTTGCTAAAACTTGGACTTACTTGTCTGGACTTGTTTGATAAATTTTTACAGTGTGTCCACTCGCCCGCCCGACCCCACCGGAGACCCTGCGGCGGGCAGACAGGTCAATCAATCTCCGGCAGGCGGGTGGGCGGGTCAAAACGTTGCCTGAATGCGGGCGGGCGGGTCAACCTGTAAGAGTCACAGTTCTTATCGTAGGAATCGTGATGGTATATCTCGCCATCTCACGTGGAGATGTGTTATCAGTTGTATATAAACCTGTCACATTACGCACACC
>LXFE01004296.1:0-27309 GCA_001929475.1 Neolecta irregularis DAH-3 | reverse complement strand
CAATCCTCATACGCCACAAGCGAAGCCTTATTCTTAACATGGGCAGTTTCGCCGCCGAGTATCCAACTCCGTTACTTGCCACATACTCTGGCGCAAAAAGCTTTCTCAAGGCCTGGTCAAAAGCTCTTGGCGTTGAATTGGCTCACAAAGGCGTAACCGTCCGTCTTTTAAACTCATACCTCGTGGTACCTCTCTCTGTTTCAAGAAAAGAAAATAACCCTCAGGCTTCCAAAATGACAAAGATCAGAAACTCCTCACTCACTGTCCCTACTCCCAACACCATCGTCACATCCATTATGTCTACCATTGGTAGGACTGACGGCGAACCATTCGTCTTCACACCTTTTTGGGCGCATGCCTTTCTCCACTTTCTCTATCAGAGATTGCCCGAGACCCTCTTGATGAATTTGAACTTAAAAATGCACAATCGCATCAGAGAAAGGGCCCTGAAGAAGGTAGAGGCCAAGAAAGCCCAATAGTGTCGTATCGAGATAAGTCATAAGACCTGATATATTCTTCTTGTCTTTCATGATGCAATTCACCTTACGCAAGCTTACTTAAAGATGACACAAAAATACAAGGATTCCAGTATGATTTACAATGACTGTGAAACTAGCTTGTATGCAATCCTTGCAGATGGCGAGTACGGTGATCGTCTCGATGGGGACAATGTTGATGACACCCTTCTTCCCGGAGAATTCTCCCGCAAAGGGGAAGGGTGGTTCTGAATTATACGTGAATTCTCATTATCTGTCATGAGCGGTGTTTTCTGCAAAGGGGTTAAGCTGGGTGATCGACGATTCTGAGCATCAGAAAGTATTAGTACTTATAAATATACCTGTGGACTCGATTTGATATATCTCGGAGGAGTGATACCTCCGCTGGAAACTACTGGGGAAGATAGAACTGGCGACTTAGCTTATCTGTTTTAAATAAATTGACTACCGGTTGGATCAAGACCCAGAAGAGTTCGTTGCGATGGTGTTAATGCCAGCTCTGCAAAATTATCTCGGGGGCTACAAAGACGCCAGGCAGCAAACATGATATTGAACAGGCATAGTCCCTGGAAGGCAATCTCTTCAAGACTTGAGCAAAGACCACATCAAGGATTAAACAACCTATCAGATTCCAGTACACCGTGTAGTGGGATAAAGGTCGAAATAGTACTGGGATATCGCTATTGTAAGTTCTAAGAAAAATATATTGTTCTATGGTACCTTTCAGAAAGGAGATTCTTGACTCGAGAAAAGACGAAAAGAACCGTGAAATTCCAGAGCAATCTACGAACGATATCTTGGTCCAGCCCTCGGCGCCGGGCCGTTCTGAGCACAGTATCCAGTGCAGGATGTCTCCATACACCAACAGGTAAATCTTGGTGCGAAGTTAAGGAATCGAGGCGGTTATTCGGGGTCTCAGGGCTCGCCGAGGTCATGTCGATGTCGCGTGTCGGGTTTATAAATGTAGAGGCAGCACCGAGCATCCTAGTCCATTTTATTAAACTAGCTTGTGTATAAAGAAACACTAGATATTCACAAAGTTGTCGTAAGAATACAATGCAATCATCTCTGAATTCGAGCGTCAAGAAATATCATTTAGGACCAATGGTAAGGCATAGTCTTTCTCAAGAGTTTGCATGATCTTCTTCAATTTACCTGTCAGATAATTCCCCCGAGTCCTGATAATAAATCTTGAGTTTACACAAAATCAGATGCCGGGCCATTAAAAAGGTGGAGGCTGCAAACCGAATAGCATTGGATCCAGAAGAATATATTGGCAAGTAACCCACATATATATACACAGGGTTCTTGATTTACGTCCTATGCATCACACGGCAACGATGATCTCTGCAAATGGACTCGCGAAAAATGCAACAGCTGCCTAAACCATCAGTATTCCGTGCCCTCCAAAACGACTCACGATAAACATTCCCAGACTGATATATACAGTATTGTCAACTTCTGGCATCATTGGACCGTGCGGATCGACTTTTCCTGACATGACGGAAGGGTGTTGTGTGGATGTTGGGTGTCAAAAAGTTTGTAGGGAAAATATTGGTCATTTGAGATTTCAGCTCTATTTTGTTTTATATCTTTTAGGACGTATTATACATTCATGTTGACAAATGACTTGATGTAGATGGCTTCCATATATTTGTGCGCATACGAAACCCAGCTTGGCCTTTGACTTAGTTATGAGCCTGGAAAGAAAAGGATAAAATGCTTATATTTCTCGCCCTTCTCTCTGAACTTTTTTCATTTGTGCTTCTACTTACCCCATTGTTTTGATGGATAAATCGTTCTCGATGTTGTGGTGTTACAAAACTTTTGCTTTGCGCAAATAAAAGGTATATAATTTTTACCGTAGGCAAGTGATCTTTCTGTTTAGCCAGAGCTACTGTTAATCAACAAGACTAGACCTTTTTGCTCTTTTTCCACTTATCTTGCTTGCTTAATTGATCGTTCTCCTTCGACCGATTCTCTCAATACTCCTGATTATTTTCTTGCCAGATTGTATCTTCGGTCTTGAGTCCTCTCCATGTCTCATGCACACACAAAGCTCGCCGGGCTCTACGCATATCCAACCGTAATTCCCGAGATTCCCGCGAATAAGGACGCGAAACTCGTCCTCGTAACCGGAGGCGCGGGATTTGTAGGGAGCCATGTTATTGATCGATTGATGCTCCAAGGTCACCGAGTGTGTACGGGGATTCCCCTTTGAATTGCTAAAGTTCTTGCTGATCCTTGAGTAACAGGGTGCCTCGATAATTTTTACACGGGGTCCAAGAGGAATATTGCTCATTGGGCAGACCATCCAAACTTTTGCCTTCTCTCCCACGATATCACCGACCCACTCTTGATAGATGTCCAGTTTGATAGAATTTACCATCTCGCCTGTCCTGCTTCTCCTCCGCATTACCAGTCTGATCCAATCGCGACTCTAAAGACCGCGTTTATGGGTACACTACACATGCTTGACCTCGCCAAGAGAACTGGTGCAAGATTTTTACTCAGCAGCACCAGCGAGATCTATGGCGACCCGCAGGTCCATCCCCAACCAGAAACATACTGGGGAAACGTGAATTCCATGTATCCTTGCTCGTCTACAACCAACTAACGCCAACAGCGGTCCCCGAGCATGCTACGATGAAGGAAAACGCGTTTCCGAAGCTTTAGTATATAGCTATACAGGAGTCGATATCCGTGTTGCTAGAATTTTCAATGCCTACGGCCCACGATTAAGTCCTTCTGACGGGCGCGTTATCTCCAATTTCCTCACGCAAAGCATTCAGGGTCTTCCCCTGAGCGTCTACGGTGACGGCTCCACATCCCGGTCATACCAATACATCCATGACCTCGTTGACGGCTTACTCTTACTTATGGAATCCCAATACTCTCTCCCTATCAACATCGGAAACACCTGCGAATACAATCTCATTCAACTCGCAAATCTCGTCATCAAGATCACAGGCAGTGCAAGTGATATTGTTTTTGCAGAAGCACCAATTGATGATCCGCATAGACGCAGGCCAGATATCTCAAGAGCGAAGGAGATCCTTGGGTGGGAGCCGAAATGGGACATCGAGCAAGGTATTCGCGAAACTGCAGAGTGGTTTCGGACTATTAGTATGGAATTGCGCCCGGAGATTTGAAGGGAGAATAATAAATCGGTGAATTTTCATAGACTATCGGTTTTAGACACCCTTGTACTGTATAATCAACTTTTTTATTTCCTGTGCCGCTTACTGGTCAGTATTGAATTACTCATTAACTTCAGAAGGATGGACAAACCACCAAGACTGTCTGCTGATAAAAATGTCCAACCAATGTTTTATATTACCAAATCCGCCTTCTTTTCCGCCTATTTAATTACCATCCTCGCCATCATCTACTACTACCATTGCTTCATTCTAATGCAAGACATCATCATCCGTCCGTCAGGCGATATCGCGGCTGGACTCCTATCATACTTATTCCTTTGGTTCGTACCGTGATGCGCACTTTGATTCCTATGGTACGCTACAAGTCGTAAATGAAGACTGTTTCTCCCGGCAATGGATTCCCCAATCAAAGTCATCGGAATTACGAGATTTGGACAGTCGGGCTTGAGGGAAAATTAATACATCAAGATAACATCTGAAACATCGAAATCATTAAACCCGGAATGGTTCAGTGTATGGTTCTTGCAATCTGCGGAGTATCAATGATTCTATAGACACAAGTGCCGGGTCCGGGATCATCCATTCCGAAACAAACAACAATGCTTCTGATATAGTGCATTCCTAAATATGGTTCTGTGGCAGTTAGTCGTCACCGTAAGGATGACGGCTATCTTCCGCACAG
Organism: Neolecta irregularis DAH-3; assembly: GCA_001929475.1. Classification (NCBI taxonomy): domain Eukaryota; kingdom Fungi; phylum Ascomycota; class Neolectomycetes; order Neolectales; family Neolectaceae; genus Neolecta; species Neolecta irregularis. The sequence continues at coordinate 22,969 of LXFE01004296.1, read as the reverse complement.
GTACTATATCTTCATGACTACTTAGTCTCTAAGCTTTGCCTCTCTCATACGCCGAGAGAGTCTCCACTTCCTGTACCGCTATCCAAGCTTACTCTCTAAGGGAGCATCTCCGTTACAGGTCCGGCCAAAATCCACCCTGTTTGGCCCTTCACTCACCACTGAAATTAGGGCAAAGCCGTACATTCGGGATTTCACCCCAGCTTACTTCACAAGCACACATTCTTCAACTGATCATCAATTAATAATTCAACCACGATCACTTTTGAAAACTTCACCTCGTAACATTCTCAAATCTGCAAATGGATCTAGTCCAAATCTGTTAAGGCGAACAACACCATTTCACCCTATCTCGACCACTCGGATGTTCCCTATGTATAAAGACAGATTTAATTTTGAGTTGCCTTGTGGGGATGGGACCTTCTTGAAGCATACCCAAGATTTGTTGTTTGAAAACAAGGGAAGAGAAACAGTAGAGGTTTTTGTCTTTGATATTGATGAGAAGTAAACTCGTATATGCTTGGAAAGAGTCTGTATCGTGATACTATCTAACATGGCCAATTGAAATCAGTATATGCTGCTAGTTTGAGCAATATTGATAAGATGGAAATTCGTCCAAATTATCATAGTTGCAGTGTAATTTCATGTGTGGCTATTTCCTTGGTATGTTTCAATGAGATTGTGGTTACTGTCGTGTATCTCCTTTTCTCAGTTCAAGTTGTACCTCGTCATTCAATATTTATCAATGCAAGTCCAAACTTGAGGAATATCGCTCCTCTACAGTCCCATATAAAACTCGCTTGTTAAGCGTAAAACATATGAATCTGGATTCCAACAATAAGACCAGCTATTTCAATCTAAGGCATCCACCCAAAAACTGGCAAAGATATTAACCGAAACAACAGTGGGAAAAGGACATGACAGTACTACTATTCTTTGCGCTTTTTCTTTTCGCGTTTGTCTTCAACAGGAGGAACAAAGGCTTCTTCGCGCTTCCTCTTTCCTTCCAAGCACTTCTCCGCTTGCTTGGCCTTCCGTTCATCATCCTCCCGGATCTTCTTCTCCCTCTTGGATAGGAAATATTCTCCACTCTCGATCTGAAGATCGATTTTGCGAGGTTGTTGGGGTGGTGGAAAGGGTACATATTCTTTCTTTTCCCGAACGATATGCGGCTTCTTACGTTGAACATTCCGTTTTCTAAAATGCGGTAGGAAACGATCCCAAGATTCTTTTGCTAGCGTGGGGTCTTTAGCGAGTTCACGTTTGATCATTAATTCCTATAAATCAGCGAAATTTCAAAGGCGTAGAAAAGGCACTTTGATATGATAAATCGGATGAATGTTCTGCATGCAATCCTCTATAACTCGGCGGACTTCTTTCAGACCCTTGTATCCTCCCATCGCAGCGACCGTATTCCCCTGAACCAAGACAAAACATCCAGTTAAGAGTTCCAAGGCCTTTAGGGTAGAGCCATCGGGGCCGATCAATCTTTGACGACGCTTGACAAACCGTTCTTTGCTTCGTGTAAAATTTCCAATTTTGATAACGTCGCATGCTTGATCGTCTTGCAGGATTTTCACAGCCTGGGTATAAGCATTGCAGAACACAACTCGGATACTTGAGGAAACGGAACACTTCTGGCCAACAATTTTATCAGATCCCTTGCTTTCAAAATAATAGCCGGGTCCCTTGTCTGTCGAGTAGTTTTGACAGTAATACTCCCCGCAACCAAATTCAGCTCTGCTTTAATTCCATATGAATCCAGACTTCTGCACACATGACTCCAAACCTCCTTGAGATATCGTTCGCGATATTTTGGGAAAAGGGTGGCGAAAGATGATTCTTCGGTAAAAGAATAAGGATTTTCTTCGGCAGCAAAAGGCTGAATTGACCAATGATCGATATCATCTGTATCCCATGGCTTTGGTTTTCTATATTTCCGGTTTTCAGGTTTTTGAGAGGGTGGTAGCTCTACGATTTCGGGCACTGCAGTTTCTGTCGACATTTTTGGGTAGCAAGGTAAAATTTGAGGCAAGTGGACGTGATTTCAACCGCAATCATAATTGTGTAAGAATACCCCATTCTCACCAAATTCTTATTTGAGGGAAGTTTCGCGCCTGTATTGCTTGTTTTGCTACAAACTCTTTACAAAGGCGCTACACAGCTTTGGAGGCGAATCTCATCACCAATATCATTTGAAAGAAAAGGAATCTTGGTGAAACTTCTGAACCCTAAAGACCTATTTTATGATGAGCGAAAACTACAGCAAAGTGCCACAACAGAGGGATAGATGAGTATGCTATATTCCATGGTACAGGCCCTTGGCTTGTGTAATCCTTTCTACTAGTGCAAACGTCAGCAGCATTGATTACATCAAACGATGCTGCTTCGTATCTAGTAAACTCAAAAAAATGGTATTACATGAGTTTTGCGTGATAGGGACCGTTTTAATACCAAGCATCGTCCCATCGAGATATATATTACAGTTGCTCAAATTTAGCTCTACAATCTAGTTACTCTCTTCCGTAAATAAGCGGCATGCAATGTTCATAGCTTGTAGTTCCTAGCCCAGTCAGTCGCAACCCAATTAAAAGTATACCTGAAATAATAACTTGGCAGCATACGGAAGATGAACTTGTGAAACCTGAGTTTTGTTCTTACATCCACGGCACTCGAACTGATTCTTTTTGATGCTTGCGATGATACCTAATCCACAGATATCGCAAACATGAAAGCGATAAGCATCAGAAACATCGAACAATCTACTGATCAAACTTTGAGATGCAAAAGAAAGATACCGTTCTTTGAGAAAAGCAGCGGCACCATGTGAGATCATGCAATCACGTTCCATCTCTCCAAATCGTAGACCACCATCACGAGATCGACCTTCCACAGGTTGCCTTGTCAAAATTTGAACAGGACCACGAGCCCGAGCATGAATTTTATCGTCCACCATATGTTTAAGCCTTTGATAGTAGGTAGCTACTCATCAGAATTTGATATATGAAGCGAGACATACGACCAAGGAACACTTGTGCCATCAATTTCTTCCCTGTGTGACCGTTATACATGACTTCAAAGCCACGAGATTGGAAGCCTTGATTTCGAAGTTGTTGGGATACTTGTTCTACGGTAACTTCCCTTCACAGGTGAGTAACGAAAGGAAAGGCCGACATACGTAAAAGGAGTTGCGTCACCTTCATAACCCCCCATTGCGGAAACTTTACTCAACTGACATTCGATTAAATGCGCAACTGTCATTCGAGAGGGTATAGCATGAGGATTGATGATCAAATCTGGCACAACTCCTTGTGCAGAGAACGGCATATCTTCGTGACGATAAGTAATACCGATCGTTCCCTTAAAATCAATATTCATATTCAAATAATAAAGAATACTTTTTGACCATGCCGCGAGGCAAATTTGTCTCCAATTTGTGGAACGCGAGTACTCCTCATCCTCACTTTAACAAACTTGAGACCTTCTTGATTGGTAGTTACGACAACATGGTCAACAATTCCATTCTCTGTGCTCCTAAGTGGAGTTGAAACGTCTCGTTTCGTGTGATGACTAGTCCGCTGACCTAGCTCCTGAGTATCGGGCGAGATCGGAGCGGTTTTTCCAATAATGATGTCTTCTCCAGAAACACGAATACCAGGCGCAATCAGTCCATCCTCTTCAAGCTTCTCGTATGTTCCATGTTTAAGACGCAATGTAGTTTGTCGGGTAGGCTTTTCGAATTCTTCCATAACCTGCATTCCGATTTTCTTCTCTTGATCATTATAGCACCGATAAAACATGCTTCGAAATAATCCTCTGTCAATCGAACTTTGATTCATAATCACTGAATCTTCCTGATTATACCCTGAGTAGCATAAAATAGCAACAATTGCATTTTGACCCGCTGGCAAATCCCTGAACTTCAGATATTCCATAGATCGAGTAGTCGCCAAGGGTTTCTGGGGATAATACAGAATATTGGCCATTGTATCCATCCGTAGCTGATAATTCGTTAAAAAGACACCCATGGCTTGTTTTCCCATAGCAGATTGATAGGTATTACGGGGAGATTGGTTGTGATCTGGGAATGGAATAATACTAGCACACACCCCCAAAATCATACTAGGATGAATCTCACAATGAGTGTACATAGCGATATTTGGATTTGGCGGAGGTTCAACGCGACTGGCAGGGTCGAACTCTTCTTCAATTTGAAAGCCTTCTTTCATCTTTCTCCATGATTCGAGATCTTTCCGGGTCATTGCAATCATTGCGGTTTCTTCCTCTTCCGCGTCAATATATTCGATAATCCCATTTTCAATAAGTTTGGAAAAATTCCAACGCTCATGGTCAGGGATTTCGGGATTATCTTTATGCTCGTTGATCGTTTCGACATGTTGACGCTGAAGCATGAGGAAATTTTTCCGTGGCGAATGTTCGTCATTGTCAACGATAAATAACGGTCTCATAACTCGTCCAGCATCTGTAAATAAGCGAAGCTCTCGCTCTCGGATATCTCGGACAATGGTGATCTCCGGAGAAATATCGACTCGACGACGGAGATTTCGGACAGTATTGACTAACGATCCTGCATCACGATGGACACCCAACCAAACGCCGTTAACAAAGATCTTGGTAGTATTTGGAGTTGAAGAAGGCGAATAGTCTTCCAAACTTTCCATTCCCCATTCTTCCAAAAATTCAATCAATGGGGCACTTGGTCCGCCAACTGATATATAGCTCATCAAAGCCAAATTCTTTACCAGACCACACGCCTGACCTTCTGGAGTCTCGGCAGGACAAACTAAACCCCAATGTGAGTTGTGTAGTTGACGAGGTTTGGCAATTTTTCCATCTCGGCCGATGGGGGTATTTGTTCTACGAAGATGAGATAATGTTGATGCGAAAGTATATCGATTTAATACTTGCGAAACGCCTACTTTCGCCTGCGCTGCTTTTTTTTGTTCACCCCAATTTCCAGTAGCAAGCGAATACTTTAGTCCTTGCGTGATAGTCGGAGCTTTTACCGCAAGGGTAAGATTGAATTCGCGATTATTTTCCACACATTTTTGCATATATCGATAGACATCCTTGTACAGCTTTTTAAACAACATTCGAAATAAATTTGCAAGAAGAGGGCCTGCGAGATCGAGCCTCTTCTTTCCGAAATGATCGCGATCATCCTGTTCTCTCCTTTCAAGAGCGACAAGTAACAACCGATGAACCATATATCCCAAAAAGAACGCCTTTCTTGATTCATAACCTTCAGTTTGTGAAACGTGTGGAAGCAGTTCTTTCTGCATGATTTCTCTTGCATGACGAATACGACGATCGCGCGAAAGACCTGTTGTCTGACCTCTTTTTCCAATGTAATCCAAAGCAAGATCTTTTTCTTGGATTACAAATGCTTCTTCGATACACGGTTTGAGGAGTTCAAGCATTTGATGGTCATTGGGATCGAAGCAGATGTGTTCTAAAATTTCACGATCGGCGAGGACACCGAGTGCTCGAAAGACGATCACGATGTCAATATCATCTTTGATATATGGAAGGGTGGCTTTGATGAGTCGACCGTTAGAGACGCTTGTTTTTTGGGGATTTCGAAGAAGTTTGATTTGGAGAGACGAGATAAGACGCGAACCTTTTTCGACTGCTGAACGAACTTCAGCTACGTGTGATAGCGGTGATGGGGACGATTTTGTAAAGACTTGAACTGTGTTTGCTGCAGACCTTTCTTGGGCGATTATAACTTTTTCCGATCCGTTTATGACAAAATATCCACCCTGGAAAGTTAGATTGGACTAAACTGAACATACCTGATCATATGGACATTCGTTAACATCGTACATTTCATTATCTTCCAACCCATGTAGAATGCAATATCTCGACCGGAGCATAATCGGAACTTTTCCAATGAAAACTTTTACTGGCTCGCCCTCCTCTTCTTCGTGCTCCCATTCAGTCTCTGCTGTAGGCGGTGCGTGTCGATCCACAGCAACCATCCTCCTCTGAACCATATCGACATATAGGGGACTGGAATATGTTAGATTTCTGAGCCTTGCTTCCTGCGGAAACAGAGGACTAGTCGATCCATCGGCTTCGGTCTGGGTAGGTTTTGAAAGGTATATTTGACCGAACTGAATTTCGTAGCGTCGCGTCACATCGTCGGGATTTCCAGTGTTATGCGATGGCTGATCGAGAGACAGCTGTGAATCTTCGTCCACCAGTTCTTGAATAGTTGTGGATACAAATTCATCAAAGGAATCCAGTTGTTGACGGACCAGACCTTTTTCATCAAAAAACGAAGTTACGACAGTCCAGACATCCTCGTTCACCAAATCATCATCGAGATGCGAGGATGCGTCTATCCGAATTAGTTATATAATTTACTGGGGGTTCACCATAGGACATATTTGAGTTCGAGGGTAAAATTGGTTAAGTCCAATCCGCTCGCCAGCCGTAACTTCCCATCCTAGTCCTCTTTTTTAACTCATAATGCTTGAAAAGTACATATATGCCATAGGAAAATTATCATATTTTGAAAAAAGAGTAGAAATTTGAGCCAACAGTGGATTTCATAAATACAGGCGTCCTGTGTAACTTTTATCCATCACGATCTGGTAGCACACCCATAACAACTGCGCAGTATTTTCATCCAGTTTAATTCAAAGATTCAGATCCTAACTCTCATTCGGGGTCTTTTCAGATATAGAAATCTGCTGCCGAGTCCTCAGTTGGCCAGGCGCTCCAGTGTGTTTGACAAGTAAAGAGTAATGTTATAGGCATAATAACTTTTCCAAAATTCAAAGAAGAGGCGAGATTCAAGCAAACCACTATATCAATTCAAGTCTAAATCTACACGCCGAATAGTACTAGAAAAGATCGATATCATTTAAGGAAAATTCGCATCGTATTGAATCATTCAATGGCTGTTTTCTACAGATTGTCCCTTAGGCTTGTTATCGCGACGATACAGACCATATTTGTATCTCTAGATACATTTAGGGGATTTATGTTAAAGCATAGTGAAAATTTATGGTTAGTGAATAGTGATGACCTAAACAATTCGAGATAATCTGTAAAGAAAAGCTGTATTTCATTCTGGCTTGATGAAAATAGTGCACTAGAACAAAATAGGAACGAGATTCTAACATGCAGCTGCAGCAAGTGCATCACACCACAGTGGTTAGTGTACTCGCTTGTATGTAGTGATGGTTCAACATCGGGAAGGGAAATTAGTACCAACAGCCAAAAAACGATAACTTCGAACGTACTCCCTCGAAGGTTAATAAGGGTCTTCATTGACCCGCAATGGATCTACAGAAAAGTCCTCCGATCCAAGTAAATCAGGCAACGCAGCAACAGCAGGCTACTGATTCACATCCTTTCTTTCGCCCCCTTCGAAGAGGCGCTGATGCAATTGATGCGTGTATTGCTAAGGATGCAAAATATCCCGAATTAGGGGATATTGTAGGACGTACGGATCCTTTTACCAACGAGCTGATATATTAGAGGGACAATCGAGTGACTACAGCATAGAAATTTCGGAGGCATGGGTTCCTTATGAGCGAAGGGAATTAGTCAACATTCCCGATGCGATCTTCGAACAGTACAACCGTAACAGTGAATTTTCAATTTGTCGTTGATGTCGTAGGTACGGAGTGCTATACTCAAATGGATCTCTTCGCAGAAATTCAACGAGCGTGGATCACTGTTGACAATCGGCTTTATTTATGGAACTTCATGAATGGGTATTCGATAGCTCGATCACCCATTTGACATAGGAGCGCCGATTTTGCAAGTTATGAAGACAATCCGCATACAATTACCTGCGTGAAACTTGTCAAGCCTCGACCGGGAGTTTTTCATGATATGATAGCTCATCTTTTGGTAGTCGCCACTCCTAATGATATCTTTATCCTCGGGGTGAAGATACAAGGCGAAATTACTTTTTATAATACTCGAATGTCTGTACCGGTTGGAGGAATAGATGTTTCCACAATTGAATCAACTCTGGATGGTCGGATATTTTTTGCCGGAAAAGATAACCATTTGTATGAATTGACTTATCAGGTATACCGTTGAGAATACGCTTATCTAACTTCAAGACGGAGGATGGATGGTTCAGTAAAAGATGTTCAAAGATCAATCATACTGGATCATCGCTTGGAAATTTGGTTCCACAAATCTTTGCTACTGAATCAAAAGGTATATATCTTCACCTCATATCTGCCAACGCCAAGAACATGTTACTCAAATCGTCGTTGACAATACCCGTAATCTGGTATATACTCTTTCGTCCAAATCCACTATCCGAACATTCCATCTTATCCCGCCGAATTCTTTACCAGCTATCATAACCTATACATACAACTCGCTTGTTTCACATTCACAAATGATCAATGCCTCATCCTCACTACTTGACCCGAGGTCAACATCAATTATTTCTTTGACATCAGTTACGCTTACAGAGTCACCCCAACTAAATTTAATCGCAACAACATCGACAGGCTGTCGTTTATATCTGCGTGCCGTTAGATCAAGTAGCTTCGTTTTGTACAACGACAGCAATTCTCCCCCAACCTCTATGCAGGTAACTCATGTCCGGTTTCCTCCGAAACTTCAAGATGGAAAAACTCACAACCTAACGAAAAAGGCAGACCTTTTTCCACCGGGTCTATTTATATCGGTTGTCAATAACTCTTCAAATGGTCAAAGTGTTGATGGGCTATTCCTCTCTGCCCCAGAAACCGGTCGTATAGCAAATACCAGTGGTCGTCCTCAGTTTTGGGAATCGGCGATGTGGTTGCCTCTCGATGGTTTTGTTCAAGCAATTTCGCTCACTCAGCCTGGATTTTTACGCACTTCAGTTCCAGACACTTGGAAGAATGAATTGATATCAGAATTCGACACACCACCTACTGAAATTGCAGTATTGACCAATACTGGGGTTTATATTATCCGTCGTCGTCGCGCAGTCGACATCTTTTCTAAAGCGTTATTAAGTGAAGTGGATATACGAAAATTTTACGAGACGCATGGGCGAGTTGAATTATGTGTGTCGGCTTTAGGAGTAATTTGCTCTTCCAACGATCGTTTAGACCTTGTTGATCTATCTCGACGCTTACTTTTTGAATACGGAGGAAAGCCGTTTATCGAAGGACAGCTCAACACCTCACACTTGGAGAATTTTAAACCGTCTAGTCGAACAGAAGCACTTGCAGTTTATATCTCGAGGCTAATTAGATGTATCTGGACTGTTCCTATTTTGACCCCGAAAATGGGACCAAAAGGACCAGAGTATGTTACCCTGGGTCCCCATACGCTTCAGAAGGTTCAAAGTGATATTGTCAGACTTTACGAATTTTTGAAAGAGAATCGAAGTTTCTTAGATGGGCTGGGTTCAGAAACGCATTCGTTATCATTTCGTCCCGAGGAAGTCGCCGTACAACAAGAGCACCAATCAATTCATTCTCTCTACATGCTCCTCGAACAGATAGTTGAAGGAATCTCATTTGTTTTGGTACTGGGAGAGCATCGTGCATCTAATGTCATCGGCGATCTCCCACAGAATATGCGCGATGAAGTAATGAAATTAAATCATCGAGATCTATTCACAACTGATCGAGGACGTGATTTAGCAAAAGAAATCGTTAGTTTGATCGTCAATCGACAGATTGCAGAAGGTGAGAGCATCGAAATTGTAGCGAGCGCCCTTCGAAGTCGATGTGGAAGTTTTTGTAGTGCGGATGATGTTGTCCTATACAAAGTTGTCTCAATTCACGGGTTGTGTTAAGTAATAGGCAGTCGAACAACTTCGAGGAGCAAAATCCACCCTTGAAGAAGATGAGCGAATGAATAAGCTTCAAATTGCACTTAACATGTTCTTGCAGACATGTTCAACATTGACATTGGAAAATCTGGCAGAAGCGGTAGGCGAATTTAAGAATCAGAATTTCCATGTCGGTGCCGTTCGGTTGGCTCTTGAAGTTGCTAAAGCATCGAACAGACAATTGCAAATGATGCTTTACAACCGCGATATGAAAAAAGTTGGAAACATCTTTGAAACTTGTTGATTGTTTAGGATAATGCAGAGCAAATTTTGGAGAAACGTGATAAGTGTTATCGCTTGGTTTTTGAAGTTGTTGAACACGTTGAAACCCTCGATAATCAGGATTCAAGTTCCGTTCTTCGGGAGCAAACCTTTGAGGTTCTCTCCTCCTCGGAAGATGAGCACTTTCAATTCGCATGGTATGACTGGCTTTTTGAACGAGGTCAACTTGAACGCCGTCTTGAGGTCTTTTATTTAGAACTGCTCGTCTTACTTCTAGACTCCTACGCAACATCTTCAATCTTATCTTGAACAAAATGCTACATCAAGCCTTGATCATGCAAATCTTTTATGGCAATACTTTGGGAAAATTGAATCTGTTTACGAGGCTGCCAAAGTTCTACATTCACTTGCACAGTGTGATTTTCCAATTATCCTTGAGCAACGGATCGAATATCTTTCTCGGGCAAAAGGGTTTTGCAACTGTTTCGTGCCTCCAGGCGGAAGACAGCAGTTAAGTGCGCTTGGCCAAGAAATTCAAGAGGAGTTGGACGTTGCCAGCATTCAGGATGATATCCTTCGTCGCATAGGGTGAGGAATTAAATTTCTGAGTTAATGACCTAGTGAAGATGAAAGACTAACACCTGAGAAGCGAGCGCAAATGGCTAGTCAGCTTGACGGAAAACTCCTCGTTCTTACTGATTTGTTCAATCAGTTTGCCGATCCGCTGGGTTATGCAGAAATCTGTTTGGAAATTTATGAAACAGCAAATTATCGTGACCCCCGGGAAATTCTGAAGTGCTGGGAAAAGATACTGCAGCGAGGTGCGCATACCTTTCTGTTCAGCAGACTTATAACTTAGAACACGAAAATTACCATGATGGAGCCGGTCATCCTTATGAAGCCATTGCGGACACATTTCGACGACTCGGTCAAAAGTTTTTGCGGTCTGATGTCATTTTCCAACCTGGTATATATGATTCAAACTTATTATTGACATATCCAGAAGAACTCTTGCCACTTCTCGAGAAATATTTCATCGAGGAACAGAAAGATGTATCTCCTCCTGGCTGGGTTCCAGATGTCTTTCTCGATGCTGGTGTATCTCACGAACTTGTCTTCAGTACGCTAGATGAACTTTGGGAACGACAGGAACCACCTTTTCAAGGAAAGCTCGCTTTATTACTTCTTGCTCGGGATATCCTTCACACAGCAGAAAAATGGTTAACAGCGAGCATGAGACCTGGAATTGGAAGGGCTGATAGGCCGGTGTTCCGTAATGACATTGTTCTGGAGACCTTGAAGCGATATTCAGCAATGTTCACTCAGCATTCTGGTTCTGCAAGAGACTTGAAAGTGCGAATTGAGAAGCTTGCTGGTATCATCAGGAAAAATTTCTTGTAGGTGTTCTGTAATGAGGATGATGTGTGGAAGTCGAACTGCTACGAATAGTTCTGTCTATGGCGAGTAAGCTCGAATACATAACAGCACAACTCAGCAGTACTTTCTTCTCGTCCGCCTTTCATGGAGTTTCCCTGATTGCTTCGTTTAACCTAAATTACACAGCGCATGTAGTAACATATACCTCTTCCTTAACCCAACCTCATGGATGCCAATATCTCAATTGATATCTCCTTCACGTTGTCCCTCGTGCAACTATTTCTTACCACATGGCCTTTCTTCAACAGACTCTGACTCAGGCAAACTGAACTGATGTCGCTGTATCACATGGATGTAAGTTAGGGTTAGGGTAGGCAGGCTCTAAATTTCATAAAAATAGCTAATGTGTCAAATTTGAATTTAACCCCTCCTTTTCTTTTGGGGAAGAAATTGGGGAGATTCGACCAAAAAAGATTCCAAGAAAGTGATGTACCTCTAGGGGTATATGGTTTGGTATACCTCACACACACGACATGGAAAAGGGGTATACATATTTGTATACCTTAAATGCAGGACAAGGATTAAGCAAGATTATCGCGTAGGAACAGGGAAACATTTTAAGGAGTTATGTATAGTGTATAAGGGAAGCGGATAGGGACTATCTAGCTAAGATTTTCGTATCTTAAGCTAGGTATATCCCTTTTGGAAGATTCTCGTATCTTAAGCTAGAAATATATCCTAGTGTTATTCGTACCGAGGTCTCACACTTACAGTACCAAACGCGGCCTTCATCAAATATCCCACATCCTTATGGATTCTTCAAATTCTTTTGCTATGATTAGGGCCTGGTCATGATTCACAAATAGTAGCAAGAATAAATACAATTTTTCTCTATTAAAAATCAGAATCTCAAGGGAATGAATCCTTGAAGCTTTATTTACAATGGGGGAACATCACAGTTGATGGATCTGATTGCATTCTACAGTTGTGAAATTCGGAATAGTTAGCCTTTATTTGACCTTAGTTGAACCAGGTGATCTGTGCACCGTGTTGCACGCAGCCCGGGGTCTCGGCCAATTACTAGAATATAATTTGAAAAGCAACTAAAATGCCATGTCCCATCACTTGCATTAGTGTGCAACTCGCTTTAGGTGTTCACTCTCGGAACTCAAAGGGATTCTATTCATTCCCCTATACGCTCATTATCAGTTCCGTAAAGGGCTCTCTCTCCCAAAACCTGTATCGTTATGGGTTGGCGACCGAAGAAGAGAGCTGATTCCTTGGCCGGGATGTCATCATCAGTTTCAGGTACCTTGGGTCGCCGAGAGACTGCTTTTGTAGCTCCAAGAAATCGTATTGGTTCTTTTGAAAATCTTGCTAAAAATACAGATCGCAATTTCTCGGTTTTCAGAAGAAGGAAGAAAAATACTGAAACTTCAGTTTCTGATGTTCGCCACTCCTATTTCTTCGTTGTTGACAATGACAGATCATTCTAGAAATAAAGGGCCCTTCGGTGAAGAACTCTCCGGGCCCAACTCTCATTGAAATTGGACGGATTCCCCAAACTAACGTGGAATATCGTCCTCTGATTAACTCTCTTCAACCTCCTCCTAGGCGGTTCAAGCCAAGGGAAACTCCAACATCTACGCCAAGTCGAAGTGTCCGTAATGAAGAACCTCATGGGGAACTGCAAATTCGTGTGAAGTATTTGGAACGGGAGGTATGTTGAGAAATGGTTGCTTTGATTTATTTCAAGCTATTGCGAATGAAAGGTAAATTAGACGGAAAGAAGACTTCAAAGTATCGGATTATTACTAAAGAGGATTTATTGAAGCAATGCGCAAGAGTCGGACAAAGTGCCCAACTTTTGAATGGTAGACTCAATGTCCTTTCTCGGTTGACATGAAGATCTTCGAGTAAACGCTGCGGCATTAGCCATTCAACGAATATATCGCGGTTACGTTACTCGGGTTCTTATCAAGCGATATCTTGAGATTAATGCAGCCGCACTCACTATCCAAAAACACTGGTCCGTTGTCTTTACTCTCCTATTCATAGTCTAGGCGTCGATATGCCCTAAATCATAGCCCTTCTCCGCAGAAAGCACATGTTCCGCAGGCGGGCTTTGTGACTTTAATTAAAATCGAACGCGAAGAGCGAGAAGTCCAGCTTCGAGTTCTTCGAGAGGAACTCGAAAAACTGAAGGATGAAATGTAAGCTATCTCACTTTACCTCGATTACTAAAGGATAGACGCTCCAACTTTGGACAGGTATGTCAAATGACTCTCCATCGGTCAGCTTAGCTATAGACCATTGATTTGTCGAATAAGGACTTCGATGGGCTGAGTCCACGGACAGATACCAACATTGACGGAAGGAACTGAAGGTATCAGATGTTAAGATCACTGATAAAAGGATTGTTGAGGTGTAGCAATTAGTGGATCCATATATCTTTAATCAATGATTTTATTCAATCTCCTTCGTTGTTATAATGAAATCAAGCCAGGATTGGCGAGAATTGTGACGTATCTTATGAACGTTCAAATTTCTTGCCTATCCCGCAAATTGTTCCTTTTGCAAGTCTCCACGACTGGATACAATGAGCGCCCATACTACCGCGCTCAATAATCAATAAAAACAAGATCCAATAAACGGTATAACACCTAGCTACAAACTAGGTGTCTCTAGTTCAATGCGGACAAAAATCCTTTACTTGCAGAATCCTTTTAGTATAATAGTGACAATGAAATAAAAATACACCGGTGTCAGAACATGAGGGCGTAAAAAAGTAATCTATGTATTCAAAGTACTAGATAACAATGGGAAGATTAGTGAAGCTCCTTCAGGCTTTAATTGGAAATGCATTATTAACACTTTCCTTACCTCACCACCATCATTCTCATTCAGCTCATTCATCCACTTTCCATTCCACATCAGTGCCCTTAGACGCATCTAATCCCTATTTATTGGAGGAGTGCTCGTGCTGCTCAAAGTCAACACCAATGTCGTTTGGTGGGTATAATCCTCTCGACTCGTACAATTCGCCTCCACGACGAGCAAGTACCCCGGTGTCAAAACAGGATGACGTCGCCGCCATTTTCGCGAAGTTTGACCCAAATAATACTGGAAAGGTGTTGTTTGCATTATTCCAGGTCTATTTACCAATTAGATTTCGCTACAGGATTTTCTGGACTTCATCGACGAATTAGAAATTGTTCGCGATGCTCCTATCCTGAATGAATATGCTCGCACGCAAGCACAGGATTTCGTCCGAGGAGGACTGGGGGAGGAAGTCGGTATTGGAGATATCAGAAACTTGATTCGGGAGTTAGGGGGTGGGGAACTCGATGCGCCGACTGAGAAAGTCACAACTCCCCAGAAGAATATCTTTGAAAGCAGTCCGTTGAAAAACAGCCCAATGTCACTTGGTACTGCTAGGCCTCGTTCTGGTATGATGAGTCAAATTCCTCGCAAACCCAAAGGAAGAAATCAAACTTCGGCTACTATCGGAATCGTTGGCGATGAAGGAATTGAAGGATTTTCGGCTGTATGCTTTTACAGAGCTCACCTGTTAATATTTTCTAGATACAATTACCCGGTTACGATCCTTCGACTCCCCAGTTTCATCGACAAGATTCCTCACCGATAGGTCATTCTACTCCTTTACATATGCCTTCCAGCCCTCCCATCAAATCTCCTGACTATTACAACGATCTCGCAAAACGACTTAAGGAGTCAGAACGCCAGAATCAAATACTCATGTCATCCCAGGAATCTCGAATCCACGAGCTCGAAGCACAAGTCGATCAGCTTGAATGGGAAATCAAAGAGCGTAAACGAGAATTGACTGAGGGAAAGGCGAAGGAACGACAGCTTGGATTAAGTGTTTCGAGGTTGGAAGGGGAAATAGTTGAAGCCACTCGGGATGCAGGGAGATGGAAGGACAAGTACAATGTCGCAAAGAATCGAGTCGATGAACAAGTCGGTAAGGTTCCTTTTCTGCATGTACTGTGTTTATTCCTCAGGCGACATCCAAAAAGTACAGGATTTTCTTGCTAAGAAGGAAGAAGAAATCAGGCAACTTCAATCAAGATACGAGAGTCTTCAAGATGAGCTCCAAGACGTACTCCCTCTTCAATTTAATCAACTTAGGTTTTAGGCTCAAAATGATGCTCGCGTCCTCAGACAGCGTATTTCCCATCTCGAAGACGAAAATTCTCGAATTCCATCCTTACAAACCGATTTACGTGAACAAAAGACACGGTTTCGCGATCTTGAAGATGAGAATAAGAAACTTCGAAATGACCTTGAAGAAATGAAAGCAGGTAGTTTTCGGGGGTTACGACATTACAAAAGTGTTGCCGGACTTCCTACGGTATTCATATACGTGATTTCGTTCATTTGAAAGCTAATCTCAAGGATCTTGCGAGTGAGCTCCGTGCTCAGGGTTCTGGAGATGATGACGGCTCCGATGAAGAGATCACGACGGAAACAGTCACCCGAACTGCCCGTCGTCGACGAAACAAGTCCGAAGAAAAAAAGACTATGATTGATTGTAGTATTCAAGTTCAACCGGAAACAAGTGTTGCCGATACTCAATGTGATCCTCTTCTTAAACTGGATTCGGAAGATCTTGCCAAAGAACTCGATATTCAGAAGAATATCATCGATTCACTTGTTCGAAAGAAATTGGCTGCGAAACGAAAAAGGAAAAGTGCTTCGAGTAGTCCTGTTCCACCCGAATCTGACCGCGTTACGCTTGCGTTGATGATGTATTCTTTGACATTGCTGGTAATTGCATTTGGTCTCACTGTTCTATGGACGCGATGGCGAGAACAGAGGATTTATGCTTTTATGAACGAGCATACTCAATATCATCATGGGCGATGGCGGGGTCGTCGTTGGTGGGAAGGTGGACCGAGGTGGATTGAATGTCTCGGGTGGCTGGTTGACGGCGTGGCCGGGGTGCCAACTTAGGTTTCTGGAAGGTTAGTCTTTCTTACTCATTCACATTCATTATCAGTCAATCTCTTATAATTATTTCTTGGTGTTAGTTGGCACGGTGGGTTTTGCTCTTTACTTGTTTTCATTTCATATCTCTCTGCTGTTTATGACGAACCCTTAAATTGGTAGAGATCATTCCAAGCATCTTTATGCTACATCTATACAATCTCAGTAGTTATTGTGTGTCTGCCAGAAATTAGTAGTGAAACCGATTATTCCCAGAAGATTTGTCCTCGTCAGGAAAATAAAATGTGGGCAATCACGCTCGGCCTTCATGATTTCCTAATGTTAATTGTTTTAAGTCATTCGGGAATGGGTCTTTGTAGATACTTTCGTGAGATACAATGTGTCACTGTGAATCATAAGACACTGAAGCAAGAGATGGAGGGTAGTCTTATGAGCTACCGCAACAGAGCACAAACCATGTATGGTACATTTCGATCGATTCCATTCGAGAGGAATTGTCGTATATCATATTGTAATCTCCGTTGCAAGATGAAACAATGAGTATGAGTAGGTGCAGGGCGTGTCTTTTGATAAAAAAAAGACTTTATTGGATCAAAAATAGAAGTAATGTCTTGATAGATGTTTTGGCTGAATTATATTGAGAAAAGCCAATGCAATTATGTCACTGTAAGCCGTAAGGCTCTGAGTACAAATAAGATCGGATTATATTTCCTAATCTAAGTTAAGTAGACCTTAGAGTTTAGATTAGATATGCCTCGCTTGCCTTTATATACTCTATCTAAATTACCCTTATATTAATCTATGCCGTCTTAGTGGATTGGTAACTTATACTCGGTAATCTCTGAGTTTATCGTTACAGTTACAGAAATACAAAGGTGATGTATTTGTATAATTTGGCCATGATTTGAGGCCAACTATTTGAAAACAATTACAACAAACCTTGAAATAGCACAGCCTGACAAAATAGGATCTAATATGGTCTATACTAACTGTCCAGAGGATGATAAGGCATTTTGTGCACTCTTTTTCAATGCAAATAGGCTTGATGAACCTGATGACATGCCTATTTCTGATGACTTTTGACTTTGGGTTGCCTATGATTTGATACAAACGCACAATCCGACGACGGGTTCTTCCTCGCCCGGATCATTGACAGGAACAAGCTGGATGGGTACCTGAGTGAGGCTGTATCATCTTGTCCAATCCCCAGGTCAATTGAACCTCTTGTATAGGAGGGTAATTAATAGACATACAATTGCACAAATATAACATTCTATATCACAGCTTCTATGGACAAATATCGGTGTGCCGGAAATATGGACTTAGAACGAACGACTGTATAGCTAGGTTTTCGTGCCAGCAAGCAAAAACATTGGGCTGTTTAGGCTTTTACATAAACTATCCTCCTCATCTGCGTCAAGACTTATCTCTTCCTTTATATCAGCTTAAAGTCTCGGATTCTTGCACCTATGGTTGCGGCCCTTCACGATCTTCCTAGTGCTGGGCCAGTTTACCGGGCCCAGCACAATTGCCTGTTTCCACTGTGGATATCGAACTTGTGACGCAATAATATAGAACAGCATAGCCATTATGCTTAATCACCCCATTGTCTATGGAAAACAAAGTGTCTGGACGGTTCGAATCGAAAGCAATTAAATTATCGCCAGTGATATAAGCCTTCAAATTCACGTGGATCAAATGACCCTTTGAATCAACCGTCATAGGGAAGTCCGCGTTACCGAAATTTTCAGCCATTAGATGATTATTATACTGATTGAGCGACAAATGGTAAATGGCTTTTGAGTTAAGGGGCTGGAATGTCCAAATGGCTTGTGCTGTAAAAGCGAAGCCGGCGAAAACAACGAGAAGATTCATAGAGAATACAGATTCTGGCCGCGGATGACAAGTGGTCTTATACTTTTCCTCTCAAGGTTCTAGATCCATCAACGTTTACGTAGCTTGAAGGATAGGGTAGAATTGATGAAACAATGGCCATCAATTAGCGTCCTACAGAGAGCTTGTGATACAAAACTGACATAGTAATCTTTGGAGTGTATTTTAAAGGCTCTCTTGTTTGGCTTTTCCTTTGGTCGTAGTCTAGGTTTCTCTAACCGACACGGCTATTTCCGTTTCCTATAAGTAGACCTGTAGATGTTTGCTTGTAGGACCGGTGAATAATGCTCTATTCATCCAGCAACGGAGTTTAACGATCGGTTTTCTTGATTTTATCCAAGTCATCCAAGGCTGTAATGCTCGACAACTGCAGCCTGCGTGTTCCAGGCTAAATATGATTATACCATGCTTGACTAATGTGTGCGGAGCTATCTTTACTTAGCGACTACATTCCATGTTGCAGATTACAGATAACAACCTTTTAGGGTTCGAACAGGGTGGTGCTTTCAAGCACAGTGATAAGATGAAGAAACAATTATCTTTGATTATAGGTGCAATATCCCAAATAATACGTATTGGGGCTTTTCCCTGTAACTTCAAAAATGCAATAGCGACAATGAAGCAATGAATATATCGATATCAATCTGGGGGGGAGCTCAGAGTTCAAGGCAAGTCGACCGCCACCAGCGGCCAATCATGAAGGTACACTAGAGCGCAGATCATGCCCAGGGAACTAACTGTGGGCACAGAAGGACCAGAAGGAAGACTGGTCAATGAGGGAACAGGGGTCAGTGGAAGGGAGACAGATGAACCAAGGATAATGGGCTCAGTATGAGATTGTACGTCAGTGAGGTTTGACACCACTAGCGCGCCAGGCTTGCACCAAGTATACAAGACAAGCATGTCATGGCAGATAGGCCGTTCATTCCTAGTCCAGTCGCCAATACTTGGGCTAGAAACAATATAACCTAGTCTTATTCGTATCTAGGCCTCGATGCCTACACAATGGTTCCCAGACTAATCTCAACATCGATATGTTCTCTTTTACGTAATATACTTTCCAGCACTTGCGTCCCTCTCTATTCCTCTTTCTTATTCTAGCAGCACCAACAGCATGATCTCTTCCAGTGCAACCTTCCAGCAGAGCCTGTGCCTTTGCCCTTACTCCCCATTAGACTTGCCTCAGGTGTCGCATACGCACAGTCCCTCGCCGCAAAAAGGGAAAGTAGAGTAAAAACAACATGTCTATGTACTCTGGTTCACCAATCGAACGCATTAGAACGAAGCTCTGGCTAGCGCTGCGAGACCCAAAATTACATCATTCAAGCAGGAGGGCAAAGAGGCCTGGACATATGATGTAAATACCCTGCAGTCAGCACTATGCCTCCCAATCGTGATTCACCCACCTGCAGCTGGTGCCTCATCATCTTGTCCAGACTCACAGACGGCCTCTAGCTGCGGTGGAGGCTGGGGCAGATGGTCCTTCCAGTTTCTAACCCGAACCCACCCTCCCCACTGCACTATGGCTGCGACACCGCATGAATGGCCGTCGGCTTTGGCGAACCTTGGGCGCAGCCTACCCGCACATCTCACAGTCTCGCGGGCATCCCGGCTCTTGCAGACAGTCCTGAGAAAAGCCTTTGTTCTGCAGCCTGCAGGCTCTCGCTAATCGTCCCCACCTTTGCCTGCCGCCAGGGTTTTGTCCACTCGTGCCTCCCACTACGCCCTCTTCGCCGCGCTGCGTATCGCGCCTGTTGCTTTTGACTGCAGTGACTACAGTACGATCGCCTATAATACTCTCGCCTACTCCATCAACATCAACTAACATGGATCAACATTACCCTCAAGTAAAGGTAAATCTGTTATCAACTTCTTGTGACTAATCTCAGAAAAAAATTGAATACTCTGATTTTGCAAAACATGTTCACAGAATAAATGATAACGACGATTTTCCAGACAATTTCCTGCCAGAAATATATGCTGCAATTCAAACACATGAAATCATCATGCCTGAAGAACATGATAATCAGGCTTTGTTCGATCATGCATGGACGGAACTTCAATACCAATTGACGGGTGCAGGAGATCTTTCTATTTGTTCCGATGCAAATATATTGGTAACCCCTTAATTTCGAGCACTTGGAAACCTGTCATCGAGGCATTACCCTATGTATTTACCCCCGCTACCGATGATGCTGTTTTTCATCGAATTATCAACTCGCTACAAGCTCATACCTTCAAAACGAGATTGAATACCACTATCTACATTGAGGGAAATGGTGTTTCCATTTCTGGACTCACTGTTCGCCTTGGCCGGGACTTCAAAGTAGTTAGCGATGGTAGTACTTTTTAAAATTTGCAATGGCAACAAAAAATTCATTCGAAAAGGCTGGAAACAAGTATTACAATTGACTGCATTGCTAACAATTAGACCTTGTGAATTCTTCTTGGGGTATTTATAAATGGTCTTCTACCACCTTGTTCTTGCATATTAACAAGCATCTACGAATTCATGCAATTCCTCTTTAACCACCCGAAATGTCTTAAGCAAACAAAGAATGAAGGTGGATTCATTTCCGTCTTTACATCATATTTATCAAGTTATGCTGTTGATGAATTACCTGAACCCTCCTCAGAAGAAGTTGAATGTACCCTTTGCACAAAGGACTGTGTCAATTCTTCCACTACTTCAAGAGCACTCACAATCAATTCGCGACTCGTAGAACATCCATCTGTCTTTAATATTTTGCGGATTAGGACAATACAAAAGTGTTGCCGGGCTTTTAATGGTATTCATTTCCTTGATTTCATTCTTTTGAAAGCTGATCTCGAGAATCTTGCAAGTGAGCTTCATGCTAAGGGTTGTGGAAATGATGACAGCTCCGTTGAAGAGATCATGACAGAAACAGTCACCGGGCAGCAGGGCAAGGTAGATGAGGGCGGCGTAGAAGAATGCAGATTAATATAATTGTTCATACTATCAAATCTAAGGTGATATGGCTCATTTATGTGTTCAGCAAAGGACCCTTAAGGGCAGAGTTTGGCAGGGTTGAGAAAGCAGCCTATCACGTGATGTAGCCCGTTATGCTCATGGGCGGGGCTAAGTATGGCCTATCTACAACACTGTTTGCAACACTGGAGATATCAGACTTGTTTATTGCTGCTTCTGGTCCCTTAGGATTACAGTGCTTACAGGATATTCACTACACTATCTGATTTCAATTGGCACCTCGGTGGTATGGAAACTACCACTAGTGCGATATATTCTTCGATCACTGTTTTCGCCGAATTCACCCGATATATACCAATGGCTTTCTCCCTCGAAATCCAA
This sequence comes from Neolecta irregularis DAH-3, assembly GCA_001929475.1. Taxonomy (NCBI): domain Eukaryota; kingdom Fungi; phylum Ascomycota; class Neolectomycetes; order Neolectales; family Neolectaceae; genus Neolecta; species Neolecta irregularis. The sequence continues at coordinate 1,346 of LXFE01004296.1, read as the reverse complement.
ATTAGGGCCATTAACTGAAAATTTCTGCTTAGTCTGTGTAGGTGCGTGAAAATGGATATTTCCATTATTGTCGACATCTGCGCAGATGTTGATTTTCGGAACACATAATTGTTCATCACTGACGGTAAAATCTTGCCTGTCCTCGAGGGTAGCTGAAGGGTAGCTGAGAAATCCTTTCTCATTAACCACAAGATAGTTGGTTCCCTCATGCTCAACGACGAGGTTAAAGGCGAAAACACCACTGACAAGGAGAGAAAGGATGAATTTCATTGCGAGTATAAGATTCAAATGGGCGAGATGGAATATTTATACCTTTAACCTAGTATTTATGTCATCCCTGAAATTCAATTAGGCATTGTAGCCAAATTTGTAATTATAGTCAAATTCAGTAATTACGATTGAGATAGGGATGTGTTTGATCAATTACGAAAAGTAGAAAGGAGTAGCATGTTATTACAAATACTAATAGTAGCAATAGAGTTTGCAAAATATTTATCCAGGAATCCTTTTCCTCTCAAAAGACTCTGATTGACACCTTGGTGGTTTACCCTTTGGGTATATCTTACCAATACGGCAAGGTGGCTTGACAGGAAGTATATGAAGGCGGAAATTGATATTCTTAGCGAAGTACGAATCCTTAGGCTAGTTGTAACACTTGGTCTTATCGCACTTCTAAGCGCATAGCTTACATACTCACTAGATCTAAATATTTCCCTATCATCGGTAATGCCGAATTGACCTGATATGTACCAATCAGCATTCCCGTTGAAATTCAATTTATAATTGTCTTTTGAAAACCCGTGATCAACCGATGGATATTTCCGAGATTGTCGACCGTTGCACAGCATTTCTTTGGCGTATTACATAATTCACCTTCAACGAAGGAAAATCATTTTTGGTATCTTAGGCGGTCGATATGATAATGCATCCAGACTTGCTAACAAGTAAGCAAGTCCAAGTCTGAACTTTTGACTTGCTTGCTTGCATATTTCGGCCCCTTTGACTTGCTTTCTTGGACTTGTTTGGTATTTTACTTGCATACTTGGACTCGCTTGGATGGACTTGCTTGATAGATTTTTACAGTGTGTCCACCCGCCCGCCATCTGATTTTCTAGTTTGAAGCCTGCAAATCAACCAGAGTATTTATTGCCAGTGTTTTCAAACTCTGCTTTTCTCGTCTATTATTCTGAAGAGGATTGGGTAGAAGAAGTCTTTAAAAGCCTTCCTGGGGGAACAGTTTCCAATTGGTTTACAACACGTTTTGTAAAGCATTGCAGAGAGGCTGCATTAAGCCAAATCGTCCCTACAACCTCGACTTTATTATCGGATTATCTCGATCGAAAGTC
>LXFE01000632.1:0-14672 GCA_001929475.1 Neolecta irregularis DAH-3 | reverse complement strand
TCTCAGACGAATTTTCTCTCCCAACGGACCGAAACTCATAAATCTCGTCACACGAATTTTCTCTCCAAATGGACCGAAACGCACAAATCTCAGACGAATATTTTTCTCTCCCAACCGACCGAAACTCACAAATCTCGTCACACGAATCTTTTTCTCTCCCAACCGACCGAAACTCACAAATCTCGTCACACGAATTTTCTCTCCCAAACGACCGAAACTCACAAATCTCATCAGACGAATTTTCCCTTCCACACTCTCCCTCCACAGACTGAAACTCCCAAATCTCGTCAAACGAATATTCCCTCAAACTCTCAGAAATCTCGTCAAACGAATTTTCACTCACACACTTTCTCTCAGTGGACCAAAAAAACTCGGAAATCTCGTGAAACGAATTTTTCTTCACACGCGTTCTCTCAACGGACCGAGAAACACACTGGGCGATCCGACAAGCTTCCGGCTGTTGGCGGACCACAAGTCAAGACAAAGTCATCAGTTGAGACCGTGGTAGAGCTCAAAGCTGTCGAAGGAAAACATAAATCTGTTTCCCTCCTCTCAAGCATGCAAGTCAGGTTATACCCTCATGAAGCTCGTGCAAACGCTCATGCTGATGCCTATGCTAAGGCCGAAGTATCTGCTTTCCAGGGACAAGTCCTAGTAGCGTCTAAACCTTCTAGCGAAGTCAAAGTTCAAGTCTTCTCTGAATCTGACAATGTCGGGACTATAGTCATCCAGAAACCCTTGAAGCCCTTCCTGCATGATCTCTATCTAGAATCAGCTGGACAACTCGAGACAACTCTTCCTACTGGCCTTGTATCAGCAGGACAACCTACTTCAACTACTAGTGTAAAGACTCCCATTTATAGCTTCGCCTCCGGTTCTGTTAGGAAACGAATGTCATACGTTGTAGGTGTTGTTTTTCTTGCTGGCCTTATCCTCTAAATGACTAATGGTTCGTTCAAACATCATCGCTGTTCGTTAAATGGTCTATTAAGAAATAAATGTATAGTAGACGTAACTGAAAAGTTAATGGGAATTTTCTTGCTGTTTTTATCCTCTTCTGCCAGATTCTCACATTCAAGTTGCCAGTAATAAATTGTGCGTTTGGTTGTAGGCTATTGATAAACAAAAGTCTTCCCACGAACTTAGCGAAAACAATGACGAATATCTTGTAATGTACGACTGATCTCATTCCTTGTTTGCTACGATCTTTAGACGTAAAGATAAAAAGAGGGTGTGGTATAGTAACATGAATGAATTAATATAACATTATAAACCATTCATATATTACTATTCTTCCGGACCACTTTCAAGCTTGTCCATTACTTGAATTACAAGGCCATTCTGTATCTGAAGTAGTCTGTAAAGAGGTCATAGAGGCTCCGTACACTTGGATACCTTGTAGGCAGAAGAACTGAACCCCCTAGAGTTTCATGTGCCGTAACTGTGGTCTTCATGGCATGCAATTGAATAAAGTTTGCTAGCCTATTCGTGATTACAAGTAGGGAATCATATCTATTAGACAAAAGCAAAGGCTCAACGAAATCCAGAGCTATTGTGTCAAAACTAGTGTGGTATACTCATGCTTCGTTTAAAGTTACTCTCTATATCTCTTGCGATCGCCGTAATATCGATTCTGCTCTCGCTCGTCTCTCATTCTCCGCTCATCTCTGGCCCTCTCCTCCCGTCTTTCACTGTCTTGTCGAAGTTCTCGGCTCCGACTCCGTCGCCGCCTTTCTTCATGATCAAACACCATCCTGTATTCTCCCTCTCCCCGCCTCCCATCGTCGTCTCGATACCGTCTCCATCTCTGTAGACCTTCAGATCCACCAAACCCACGCTGTGCAGCCGCTCTTCGTTTCTGGTTTGTTGAATCTCGCCATTGGGAGCTCAATTTTGACACGGATTGAGAAAAGTCGACGTGGATTCGTTTATCGTCAATTAACACATCTTGCATTTTGAAATAGGCCTTGATATTAGATTTCAAACAATTTCCATCAAGGGGGTGTACTGCTTCACATTCTTCCTTTTTTTCAAATTCAATAAAGGCGTATTGTAGAGAATCTCCGGTCCTTTGATCACGAATAACTTCGCAGCTCAGAATCTTGCCAAACCTATAGTATTAAACAATCAATTAATAAAGCGACTGTGCCTTGAGAATATAAGTTCAAGATCTTCATCTCTCGTCGCCGAATTCAATTTACAGACAAACAAAATATTCTCAGGCGGCGCGACTTCAGCAAACGGCAAATCTCCTACCATTTCCAAAGTTAAAGCCTGAGCTTTAGCTTCTCGCTCCCTCCTCCGTCGTTCCAATTCTTCTTCAGAAAGTCCCTGGTCCTGCTCTAGCTCGCCCTCGGCAATCCGGACTGTCATGAGTTGGGCTTTTGTAGGAACGGGACTGGTGGATGGAGCCACGAGACCCTCGGGATCGGAATATGGATCTTCTAAGATAATCGTATGTTTGATTCGAATATCAGTAAAGGGCATTCCTTTTTCATCCACAAAGGCCATATTAATCTTTTCAAGGACATCAAATCCTTCTGCCACTCTCCCGAAAATTGCATGTTTTCCATCTAGATAATCCAGATTTTCGCCGGTAGTAATAAAGAATTGACTTGCAATCATGCCTCGTTCGTCGTTATGAGGCCATATAACAGCCATACTAACCGTTCCCTTCTCCGAATGTTTTAGTTTAGGGTGTATTTCAGCTGGTATATATCGTTCTCCTGTTCCCAAGAGACCGTAAATTGAAGATCCACCATCTCCGGTGGGACCAATAGGATCTCCAGTCTGAAATGAAAAGTCCTTTTGGAGATTATATATCGGCGAAAAGTTGTAATATTTAACCTAGACGAATCAACTGGAGCGCGCAGATGAATAGGAACGAATACTTTGCATAATTTGATAAAGTTTGTGCATGTCTGTGGTGCGTACTGCGCGAGTAAATCAACAACGATATCTCCCACTGAAGTCTCGAGTAATACTGCTAGAGTCAGTTTATCAGTTAACAGATGTGAATTATTCGCAATACCGCTCATAAGGGAAAGAGACGCCAACAAGGCCAAAAATTGAAACGATGTTCTTTTAATTGTAGTAGTAATGATATTCTTTTTTCGGGAAACAAACCTTTGAAATTGTGCGTGTTTATATATATATACATGTATTTTAGTTTTCTACTTGACTTTACTTACCGAACCCCTCGGCATACTAGCTCTATGAATTGTACCCTTGCGCATTCTCTGGGCGTAATCAACAAGACTCTCAATAACACTTTCAAAAGCTTCTTTATCGCCCTCTGCAACATTTTCTCGCTCAGCCCAATACTCCAATAATTTCTTTGCGCCAACGACATTTGACTTGACTTTCTCCACATGGTCTTGGAATTCTTGAGTCGTCATATTGGATAACGCAGCTACCCGTAAACAAAATTTCTATTTAGAAAACAGAATAAAGTACCGTGAGAAACAGAAGCGATTCGTCGAGCAGAATCCATATCAAACTCAGGCGGTCCCGGTATTTCTTTTCCGTGTCGAGTAATCGGCCCCCTCGGTTCCTCATTCGATGATGGCAACACTAGTTTCTTTTGCTTTTTCTGGGGAAGTATCTATAGCAATAATTAACCCTTGAATTCAAACATGTTGCATACCTCGTCGAGATCAACGGGGACGCCAAGACTGACTAGAAACTGCCTTTTAATGCGTGATCGTTTCCAGTCGGGTATAGACGTAGGCGGGGGCGTAATCAATTGGTTCCACAAGACCGCACTGCTTATAAACAAAAGTCAAAGTGGGACAAGGTATACCTTCTCTCAGAAACGAGTATGGGTGTCTCTGGAAAAAGAGGAAGTGGAACATGTGTTGTTTGCCTGTGTAGCTGATCTTTGTATTCGAAGCAATTGGCTAGTAAAAGCGATATCTCGCAGACCAGGGAATCGTAATCTTGAACTTTCGATGGATTTAGAGTATCCTATATATGAATTTATTCGCCGATTTGAGAATTTTATAGCGTACAATCTTTTGGGGAAGAAGTAATTGTGAGGAGGATTCGAATTCATCTTCTTGTTCGAAATCGCCAAAGTCATCATCTGTCGCTTGATCTTGTTCGTTGTCGCTGACTTGACGAGTAGGAGAATCGAGGGGTGAAGGTGTGGTAGACATATCGTTGTTACTGGGTGTCCAGACCGTTGGGCATCTAGATACATGCATTTGAATCCAATGAAAAAATAAACCGCTTGATGAATTCTAGTATCTCTAAATAGAGCTCCGCAAAAACCCAGGAAAAAATATATTAAAAATGCTCCTTCCAAAGTCGAAATAAAATCTCCTCAGAACTAGCTTTTGCACATTCTGCTCCCAAAGTCTTTGCAAGTAATCCCGGCCCGCAATAAAATACGCCCACTAAAGAGATGAGAAAATAACAAGTTTTGGATGGAGATACCTTTCGTGCACAAGTTTCGTTCCAGACCAGCAAGATAGGAACCATTTGACACACCTTCAGAAATCCGTTTAAAAATAGCGGAGAAATCGGGCCGACCGAAATGAGTGCGTGAAGCTAATTGAGTGAGCGGATCGACCGCGTTACCCACATTATTAATCACGATATTTTGAACGGTATCCGGGTCCAGCTGTCCCGTTAAAAATATATGAATTCGAAGAAACTCGTTGCCGAATTTCTTTTCGAGGTGAAGGAGGAGTGTTTGGAACCACTCAAATGAAGACACATGTTTACAAATCCAGATGAATTCAAGGCGTTGGAGGCGGAGATCTTTGGAACGTGTTTTGTGGTGATCGTAAATGTTTCGTAGGATAGAAGCCCAGGGAGTTACTCCGATACCTGCACTACAACGATCAGAATGAGTCTAGTGAAATTAATACCCAATGATTACTGAGATATCATAGTTTGATACATCCTCTGCTGGGGCACCGAATGGGCCTAGGAATGAAAAGTTAGAAGAGAGGGATGAATACCGTCAATTCGGATGTCTGGTAATCTCTGACCGTTCTGCATGGCCCCTTGTATGCTTTGTTCCCCTGCGTAGTATGCAAGTTTATCGTTGACGCCGAGTAGGCTACCCAGCTGTTTTGTGAAATCACCAACCTGTCTAACATGGATACTAAGATAAGGATCAGAGGGACAAGAAGTTATGGTGAAGGGATGCCACTGGAATCTTGAGACAGCAGGACAATTGAGAAATATCCATTGGCCCGAGATGTAAGTGAGGGAGGGCTTTGTAAACTGAATTTCAATTACAGCTTTTCTTCAGTTTGCGTTTTGCAAGCCATACCTTGTGGATGCAGCAGGACTTTGGTGATTCTAGTTGGCCTGGAAGCTCTAATTTCGCGGTAGACTCGCTCGGAAATGTAAAGTATTCCGACCCATATTGTGAAACGCCAAGCTTCGTACCCGAGACAGTGTTTGAAGAAATTATGGGTGTCAAATGGGGAGAATGGCCCCGGGGTATCGCGGACGAAGCAGCCGGTGGCATGGGAATACAAAGCGAGAAAGAAGAACAAACTTGGATCAGAAGAGATTGAGGAGTGAGGTACCCAAGGTGGTGAGTGTACCAGAAAACCTCGAAGCAATGTTTTCGGATGGATGAATGGGCAGTAGTATAGATCAAGAGCATCATGAGGAGCATAAAGTGGCCAGTTATTCCAGCAGCTGGCGTTCAGCGTCGAGCGGCAGGGGTTATACGCTGGGTATAGTGGATTTGCTGAGCGCTGAGCGGGCGGATCTGGGAGACTTGGACGAGGTAAAAGTTGATGTAGTGTGCTAGAATGAGCTTATGTCTGAGGGCAAAGTGTACCTGTTACATGGACGACGGTGAAGAAGAGCATGGCGAAGGCGATCTGTCTGTGGAACCAGATGTTTTCGTCGATGGCGAGGAATCGCAGGCGGGGGCGCAGGTAGCAGAGGATATTTCTGAGCATCTAGAGTCAGGTGGGGGAACAGAGAATGGGCGGCCACAGGCAACAGAATCAGGCCGCTGTCATACGCAAGTGCAAGTCCAGCGCCTCGAGATACCCAGACAGAGACGCCAAGGGAGTTGAGATCGGCGAGACGCGGGTCGTGGGCCTGCTTCCACCTGTAGTGAGCTGGGGGAACACGGGCAAGGGAAGACCATCCAAAGGCAAAGAACACAAGATGGCTGCCCCAGAAGAGCAGGCGAAAGACTATGCGGCGGGGGGGAAGCTGTCGTTGCCAGAACGATTCTTGCATGGAGAAATAGGGAATCAAGCAAGGGGAAGGCCTTAAATAGAGTGCAGGGCTAGAGGTTGACTAGCAGACGCGACGCAAATTAGAGTTGTATAGAAGTAGTCTCGGGGAGATCGAGAAGGTGGTTCGGGGGAGCTGGCTAGTACATGTGAGAAATATTAGAGCCGGGACGGGCGTCATCTCGGACAGTTGTAAAGAAGTTTGGAGAGACTGGCTAGTACACGCGAGAGATAGTTCGAACGCATCGGTGTTGAGTCGGGAAATTGTAAAGAAGTTTCGGCGGTGGCGCGCTAGTACACGCGAGGAAGTATTAGTAGACTTGGGCGTTTATGCCGTCTCAGGGAATCATGTGGAGTAGTGGTTCAGCGTTGGTCTAGCTGCATGGGACAGGTGAGATATAGTCTGGTCTGGTCTGTGCTGTCGTGTTGTTCGGTTCTCTCTTCCGCTCTTTTGTTCTCTCGTTCTCTCATTCTCATTATGGCTGGCTCCTTCTCTCTCTCCTGCCGGCCAGGTGTAATGGCTCTCCCTGTCCGCTACACGTGTGCCCGCCGCATAATCCTGACTGCTGCGCTGTGTATGTCGTTCTTGTACTGCTGCTCATCTCAGACCAGACGTGGGCAGGAGCCTGGGGCGTGTTGTTTCCCAAAGCCTTCTTTGACATGCTGACCCCGTCTGTTCTCCCATCCCGTGCTATATAGCTGACGGCAGAGTGTTTGAGCCTGTAGTACGCCCGTTGCCCGTGCTGCAGACACTCAACATGTACTTTTGCGCCCAACTGATAGTCTGAACTGTAGCATTCTGGGTCTGACTGTTCTCGTGCTCGAGTATCCGCTGCTGCCGCTGCTATTCTCTTCTGTCCCGTTCAGAGCTGTTCTCGCTCTCGTCTGTGCGTTCCCCGCAATCCTGCTCTACCAGGCCACAAACGCCGCCCTCTATTATCTCCTCGGTGCCTCCCTCTATCTCTGGGGCCTCTATAGCGGCGAAAAGCTATCACCTCCCAGAGCACCAGACCCTGATCCCGTATAGCACATTCACCGCATCTTGTAATCCCCGTTATTTATTTTCAATTATATTTAATTATATTCCGTATCTTCCCAATGCACACAAAACTCCATTCCTTCGGCAATCAAATACCCACATAATCAAACCCAAACAGCCCTCCAAATTCGTCAAACTTACCCGTATCCTCCCCCCTCATCTCCTGCTCAAGCTCCTCCCACTCTCCCTCACTAGGTTCCGGGTACCGCTCAAAATTACAGCTGTCCCCCTCAAACCTGTTCACCGGAACAATCGGCCCGGGGGTTGCTCGGAGCGCGATTTGTGTCCAATTCAAGTGGTAAAACCACAAATGCCGTTTCACATCCTCCGCTCCCCCAGCCCTGTCCGTCAGCTTACAATCACCCTCGGTCCCTACAGATTCCCCAGCCGCCGCGTCCGGTCAGCCGTCAGCAGACGACATATCAGGTCACGAGCAGTCATATCAGAAATACTCATCGGAAACACAATCTTGCCAGCCAAAATCTTCTCATATATCCCAAAAGGATTATCAGAGAAGAATGGTGGATACCTAATGTCAACCCTCGCATATTCACCAGCCCCTCACCCCGCCAGCATTTCAAATGCAAGAATTCCCAACGCCCACCAATCAACAGGCTTTCCATGCCCCTTTGATTGAATAATCTCTGGAGCAAGGTATTCGGGTGTCCCGCACAACGTCCACGTTCGATCCGTAACAACTTTTGCGAATCCGAAATCCGTACTTTTCCTCAATCAACAAACCATCCCATCGATCTGGTGCAAGGGGTACCCGTACATCTTAATGTGACCTTCCCGATCCAACAATAAATTCTCCGGCTTCAAATCCCGATAAATCACATCTTGACAATGCAGATATTCAATCGCAAGTACAATCTCGGCGACATAAAACCTCGCAACATCATTCGAAAACCGTCCCGCTCGTCGTAAATGCGTAAACAGCTCTCCGCCCTGCACAAATTCCATCACCATGAATAAGTTCGTCAACGACTGGAATGAAGAAATCAGGTTCACTAGAAACGGATGGTGAAGCGATGATAATATTAGACGTTCATTGTTGATATGTTCCACTTGCTTCAGTTTGACTATCTGCGCTTTTGCAAGAATTTTGATGGCAAAGTGCGTCACTGGAGACGAGGAACAGGTCGGAAAAATCTTACTCAGAAATACCCTTCCAAAAGTCCCCGTTCCTAATAAGGGTCACTAATTCACTCTCACAAAAAAAAGAACTATACCCAAAGTCTGCACAAGTCGTAAATCATGTAGCTGAACTGCGCCCTGCTCCTTCAACAACTCAATCCCCTCGTCCTCAAGGTCGTGGTTCAGCAAATTATCAACCGTCGGATCCATAGTTCCGAATGAATAGGGAGAGGAAAAAGGGGGGTGTTGCAGGCCGCCGGGATAGGTGGTGAAGAAGCTTTGACGACAGGATTTGCGAGCGCGCGTAATGTCACTTGGCCCCGTTTTTTATTTCCATTTCTGGAAATTGGATGATTTACACCGCGTGCAACGGGGAGATTAGCGAGGGTGAAACGGGTGATACATGCTTTAAATATGCCTAGATGTAGTATAATCTTAGATCACGCAAAGAAGGAAAAATAGTTGAAAAGAACTGGTTTATCCCTGCGCTTTTAGATATTCACTTATACTGGGGTTAATATACGGGGTACCAAAGATGGCGGCGAGTTTTATACACAGAAACCGGACTCTCACATGTACCTTGCCCCCTTAGCATAGTTGGTTATTGTGCTCCCCTAGTATCAAGCTCAGGGAGAGGTCTTGAGTTCGAATCTCAAAGGAGGCATCAGCATTCCGACAATCCTTTTTGGTCTAGATGTGATACTGTCGAACGAGATTATAAAGAATGTGGCGTTCAACGTCTTCAAGTCGTTATAAGACGGATTCGTTCTATAGTGATAGAAAAATACCTTATACTCTTCTACTAAAATGAGGCTCGTACAAGCTTGACAGGTTGACGCTCAAGATCATGATCATGATTGGCATTCCAGAACCTCTTGCGCCATGGGTAAAGGGCTACATCTACCCTTGCCCACCTGGCCGCCATGGCCGCCATATCCAGTTCAGAACCATCTGCTCACTGATAGATATTATTGCCATTGAAATGGTCGAGTGAAGCCGTTGGAGTACCCTCCGGACCCTGAGTCATTTGCGGTAGCTGAGTAATCTGGAAGCGCAGGCTCTCTTCCATTGAAGATTCTGTAGCAGGAGGTTTTAACATTGGCGAAACAGAAACGATTCCAAGGAAAACAATAAAAGGTGTCAACAACTGTTTAGAGCATGCAGAGGACGACTGAATTGTAAGGATAGTGAGAAGGTGCCCTCTTTTATGTCCAGACTACCTTGGATCTCACAGGACTCGGTGAAAGTTTACCTCTGATGATTCATAGCCACTGAACCAAGCAATTTATAAAATCATCATGACTTTATGGTTTCTATCTCACTTTTCTGCGATAGGCTTATCGCACTCTGGCGCAGTTGTAGACTAATCGAGGATTCTGAGATGACTTGGATATAGTGCTCTGAATATCCCATCCGGGGTGAATCCCAATGTACCCCACCAAATCTATCTACCCCTGGGGTGGAGTATTCGGAGCACAGCATAAGATTCAGCCTCACCCCTGGCAAGGCACTGACAGGCGGGCGGGCAAGGTAGATGGGCCAAACAGGCTAGACAGGAAAGATTGGTGAGCCAGGCAGGAAAGATGGGAGAAGCAAGAGATGGGCAGGCGAGGCACATGAGGCGGGCAGGACGGGCGGGAGAGACAGGAGGGACGGGAAGGACGCGCGAGCGATGGGAGAGGCTGGCTGGCGAGGCGGGCTGGTGAGGCGATCAGGGAAGGCGGGTAGGAAGGCGGGTAGGATGATATACAGGGGAGGGGAAGGGCTGCACTAAATAGTATTATCCAATATCACGTGAAAAAGCCCGTTTCGGCCCATGGGCTTTTCATGGGCCGGGTAAGCCCACGGGCCACGGCCCGTCCCCAACACTGCTGAGGCTGTAGGCATGATATTGATATTATACATCCACAAGAGATATTCCCCTCACGGCTCATCGATCCTTCCGACCAATTTCGATCGCAATTTTTCTTCCGCTTCTTCAATCCACCTCAAACTAGCCAATTGATTATTCAGAATCTTCATCAACCCAGCCAGTTCGTCATTCTCTTTAACTTCCTTGCCTGCTACATTCATTTCTTCTATGACACCAGTCAAATTCTTTTCAATTGATATTAACTGTGCATCTAAATTCTCGGCAAGTTTATATCTAGATAAATCAACCAGTCGAAAATAAAACTCTTACGCGGATTCACGCTCACTATCTCCAATATTCATCTCTGCATTCTCAAAGATTTGGGAAACTTGAGATTCGTAAATATCTAGAATTGAGGAAAGTTCGGATTGTTGAGACTCAATGTATCCCAAACCCTGGTCGATTTTTCCTTGCGATTGTTCAGCTTGTACGGTGAGCGCATACAAGTTAGAGATCTATTTCTCCGTTAAAAAGTCGATTTTTAGATGAAAAGGTTACCTTGTCCGCATTCGAAACGAGATCTTGATCCCACTTTGCGACCTTATTCGACAACTGCTGGAATTCTTTAGAGTATTTATCCAGATCATTGGTCCAGCGTGTTACTATTTCATCAAGAGATTTATTCTTTAATGAAGGAGGTGCTGGAGCAGCGGGAATCGGGGTGTTCATAGTGGCTGCATTTCCGATCGAGTCTTTCTTTTCAGGAGCAGCACTGGTAGTAGTGTGTAAAAATGAAAATCCACCTGCAGCAGCTGGTTTGTCGACCTTCTCAGTTGAAGATGCACCAAATGAATATGCAGGGGTTTGTGTGTCATCTTTTTTTCCGGCGATCGTGGCAGCGCTATTGCTTCCAAACGAAAAGCTAGGTATGGAGGTAGCTGGTTTATCATCCTTCGCCCCACTCGTCGTAGTCGACGAACCAAATGAAAATCCAGAGGTTTTATTTTCTGCTGGTTTGGCCCCAAAAAGCCCAGTCGCCGCTATAGAAGTAAACAAAAGCCTCCTAGTTCGGCAAATGTACCAGAAGGATCAGCGGGCTTTGCGCCAAACAGACCTCCCGGTGCCGTGCTTTCTGCTGGTTTTGAGCCGAATAATCCACCCGCAGGAGCAGGTCCCGCCGGAGTCGTGCTCCCACTTACATTCGCGGCCGGAGGAAATAGGATCCCTGAAGGAGTAGCTGATTTCGCATTTCCTCCGAACAAATTAGATGATGCTGCAGGTGTCTGACCAAAGAGATTTGATGTTAAGGGAACGGCTGAATTGCTTGATGGGTTGTTTACAAACAGGCCTCCACCTGTAAATGTTGCAGGTGTTGTGTTATTCCCAAATAGTCCTCCAGCCGCAGGGTTCGAATCGTTTGCAGTGTTGCCGCCTGAGAATAAATTTCCAGAAGGCGTACTTAGAGGCGTAGTACTGCCAAATGATCCCGATCCAGTCCCGGGAGCAGATGTCCCTGTCATGCCTCCCCCCGAGAAAAGACCCCCACTTGTAGGTTTTGGGGCGTTAGACCCAAACAACGGTGGGGCATTCGATTGCTGAGGGTTTGATACCCCGGCTGCCGGTGTGGCAGAAGATCCGAATGGCGATGGCGACGCCGTGATATTTTGATTGAAGTTGAAGGCTAATAATTAAACAAGGCAGTTGAATCGACAATTACACATCCCAATTCCTCTGCAATTGTCAAAATTTCTCACTTTGGAAGGTGAAGTTGAGCAAAGAGAGTACACGTGATGTCTCGTTGACGAAGTCCCATTTTAGGTCGAGGGTGGTTCTATCAAAAGGTCTTCTTGTCCAATAGGAACTGTTTCCAAATTTTTGGCATGTCCAGTACACGGTTGACTTGAGCTTTTCTAAACCGTAAGATGTGCCTCTGACAACAGAATTCGCAATATGCGAGGAACCGCAATTTCATCCAGAAACCCATTTATGATTTAATTTGGACTCTATTTGGACAAGTACAAGATACAATAAACATCAATATGAATGCATCAGTATGCCCGATGGAGGATGAATGCGTTCTGCCTGTTTTCAGCTTATCAATCTCCATAATTTTCCATGAAATTTCGATGGAACTCTATCCATCGATCGATCAGTTCCTTTCCTGGGGCGAGAAAGGTTGTCCGCACATGATATGTACCCTCTTCCTGTCCGAATCCGCTTCCTGGAACAATGCATATCCCTGTAGAATTGAGTAGATCCATGCAGTAAACTTCATCCGGTGGTTTGTTGAGCTTCTTGGCGGTTTCAATGAATCGCGAAGGAAAGTTCATACGCGGGAAGAGATACATTGCACCCTTGAATTCAGCTCGGAAGAGGACAAGCAGCGCACCTGTGCGCCTTGGCATTCCACTCCAGCCATCTGTCTAAACGCATTCTCAAGCATCTTTGCTCGATCTTTCAATGTCTCGTAAATAAACCGATATTCTTTGTCATAAATCTCGAAACTCTCATCACCCTTTTTCGGTGGGTTTACCATTAAATCCACAATGATCTGACCGGATACAGGAGGACACAATCCAATACTTGCCAGCTTGTAAATTTGTTCACGAACGTCGGGGGGAATGTTGCAGAGTTCCATATATCCTCCTCGCTTTCCGCATTCTCCAATCATACCCTTGGAAATCGTGTGAAAAGAGACCAATTGAACTTTCCGATTCTCATCTCGCAGGACCTTCTTGAACGATACAAAAGGTGAGTGGAAAACATTTGTTTGGTATACTTCGTCAGCCAGGATTAGTATTTTTTCCGATTCACATAATTTCAAAAGCTGAGAGATTTGAAAGTCAGATAGGACACTTCCTGTCGGATTTCCGGGATTGATTACGACCAAGCCTTTTACAACGGTTCCTTCACTTTTGGTTTTCTCAAGAGCGGTCTTGATCGAGTGCAGGGAAGTTGACCAATTCGACACTTCTTCAAGATGATAAGGGATCGGAGTTCCGTTGAGAAGAGATAGAGCCGCGGAATAAAGGGGGTACTGAGGTATCGGTATTAGAATACCGTCTCTTGGCCCTGAAAGGAGGAGTTGGAGAATGGTTTGAATACCTGCACTGGCTCCCGAAGTCAGGAATATGTCGTCTGAGTGAGAGGGATGACCATCCCGTTCTTGATATTTGTTAATTGATGGTGAATAGGGACAAAAGTGGGATACCTGATATATATTTTGCAACATGTTTCCTGACACTAAGAATTCCCTGACTTGTTGTGTATACGCCTGTACTTCCAATTTCTTCTAATAGAACTTTGGCACGCGAGATTGCATCAGAGGGAAAGAGTTGTCGGGTTAGCGGGAGATTTGAATCAGACAAAAGGGAGGGATATTCTGTCAACGCTATAACCTTGCTATTCAGTTGGGAGATCATGAGAACAATACCTGACGAAAGAACGTCAGCGGTTTTTGATCTAATGCTTGGGGATTGCCGATATTTGAATTGATAACCTTATCAAAATTTAGATCCTTTCCGGACGCTAGTTCGCTCCGAATTTCCTCTGCACGGATTGCAAGAGTACCCCGCACCGCATACTCTGCCCTTTTCACACAAAGACTGATGGAATCGATGGAGAGAGGGGAGGTCGGGCAGAGTGGGGTCATAGTGGTGTGGATGATCTGGTACAAACAGGCCGGCTGATATAAGCGTATCTGCACCTAAACTTGATTGGAGGCGCCTGCTGAAAGAGGATAGACGTGACAAGCATACTATGGGTGACATTACATCGTCGTGGACGCAGCGCAACTCATAAAATTTAGCTATTACTGCAGGTTCAATACCTTTTCAAGAATCATGGAAAGACTTTTTTTTAAATATGTCAAGATCGCGTAATTGTAAGACAGGTTTCTTTAAAGGGGGATGAAAGCGCGATTTTAAAAATGTAAATTCTGAAATAACTCTGAAATAACTTTCTGCAAACATGGTTTTTTGGCCTATTGGCCTGACTCTATGGATAAGCTTAAAAATTGGATCAAAATGATCCCAGAAGACACTCTGGAAATTAATCAGCTTTGGGCGAAATAAATAACACCATAGAAGTTGAAATCTACCTTTGTAATGTAGAGGTGATCCCACGTATGAATCTATCACAATGCAACTTAATCTTAACACAAAAATTACTGAATATAGTGGCTAGTATATCCAGTGCTTCACAGATGCGTTCATATCTCCGGTAAAGCACTGCATCCCGTCCGATCTGCAAAGTTAAGCCCGGAAGAGTCTGGTTAGTATTGCGGAGGGTGACCACGCGAGAATCCCGGATAATGCATTTTGTTTTTGGTTCCCTATTGCCTCCATCCAATATAGTGACTAGTATTCACTTTATCACAGATGCGTTCATATCTCCGGCAAAGCACTGCATCCCGTCCGATCTGCAAAGT
>LXFE01000628.1:0-10411 GCA_001929475.1 Neolecta irregularis DAH-3 | reverse complement strand
CCCCACCAGTCCCCTCGCCCCCCCGCCCCTCGCCACAGACTCTGCCCTCCTGCTGCCCCTCGAGCACCACGAAAAATACATGTCGATGGAAGACATCATCGCCCAGATGAACGTCGAGGACGCCGCCTTCCACGCTACTGAACAGAGACTCGTAGAGAGCGGCTGGAGCTCGGAACTCGAAATAGAAAACATCCGCCGCTTGCGATCAGACATCCGCAAAATCTGGGAAGACCGCATCTCCGAAGCCAAGGTTTCCGGCGTCTTTTAGGATCGCTTCTCTTCACCGGCGTTTTGGGTTTTGGGTTGGCACGGATTGTGTAAATAGGTAAAAGTTAGAATATAGATGTCCTGATCATTTTTGTCTATAGAAAAATATCAACTTGGTCTACAATCACTTGCTTCCTATAAGCTGTCTCCTCTGGTGGCAGTTTCCCTCATTTGCATAGAAATAAAGCTGCCTTGCTATAAATTCTACCTACATATTTGTGTCGGAGACGAGAATGCTTCTTTTCAAAGACTTGTACATATACTACTCTTAATTGCGAAATTTAAGGAATATGGTTCACTACCCCAAAAGAGAGGGTTTTACCCCATTCTAACAAAGAGGTCCAGGTATCTCTTATAACCACGGCAAAGTCGAACTCAAAGAGAGCAACAACAACAGAAAGGATAGCGGATTACTTATCTTATTGATAAAAGGACTGCTTATAATTTTTCTATTTCAATATTATTGCACAATCAGCCCTAATAAGGCGATAGATTTTGAGGTTTAACTAGCTTGGAGCGAAAGAGGAACCTTGAGTGACAATGGTGGTCACGGGGAGCGACTTTGTAAAACGTAAGTCCTCGAGTAACTGCGACAAGGCGAATATGTTTTTTTAGCTCGAGTTGTACAGGACTCCAATGGAATCATTGTCAGTTTATATTTGCAAGAACCAAAGCCAGGCATGACCGTCCCATCGCCTTATTTGCTTAATTCTTGATTGCTCTTATATTTTCAAGCCACTCTTGTGTTAGTCATTCCCTTACCCTTTTCTTTGTGTCTAGTATCTACTCATTGATGATGTATATATTGCCTTAGCCTCGCTTCCTCAACAAACGAGTTTTTCGATCTATACCTTCAATTGTGTCACAAAAGGATTTGATATCGATGGATCAAGAGATTTCGAATCTATCCCAGGACGAAAAACAGAAACACCTCCCGGAATTCGACAAACCTGGTAACGAGATTGTAAATTTTGTGAAAGCACATAAAGCTCGTGGATCACTTACCTCCAATGCTTACAATTCAGCACGATCCAAACCTTCCAGATGGTTTACTTCACAAGGTAGAAGATATTGAAAAAGGGAAAATATCTAGCAAAGAAAAGGAAATACTAGAAGAGATCTTGGATGAAAGTCCATATCCCGAGGTGGTCATCATCTCTCTCTGTCTATGAACAGATTACAGGTCCAAGCAGCAGTCTCAAATGTTGACGATCCATCTCTCCCAGTCAATACTATTCGAATGTGGGTTATTGGATTGACCTTCACTATTTTGGGATCCGGAATGAACATGGTATAGACTGTGGAAGGACAGCTCATATAATTAATTTCCTAGCTCTTTTCAATGCGAAGTCCATCAATTACTCTCACATCACTTATAGCTCAATTAATTGCGTTTCCTGTTGGAAAAATCTGGGCAAGATGCCTGCCGTCTAGAGTTTTCAACACTTTTGGGATTAGATGGTCACTTAACCCATGTCCTTTCAACCTCAAAGGTATATTCTCGAATATTCCCTCTTAATTGAATAGAACATGTTGTTATAACTATCATGGCAAACGTGTCATTTGGCGGGGGAGCGGCATACGCTACAGACATCCTACTAGCTCAACGAGCCTTCTACGGTCAACATTTTGGTGCAGCATTTGATTTGCTGCTTGTTATATCAACTCAAGTTCTCGGATATTCTCTGGCTGGTATATCGAGGAGGTTTTTAGTTTGGCCTGCAGCAGTCATCTGGCCATCCGTTCTTGTCAACACTACGCTGTTTCAAACTCTCCACACCAACCTAAACGTAACCTTTTCTTCTTACATACATCGTAACCATTCAGCACGTTGCAGATGGTTGGAAAATAACGCGATATCGATTCTTCCTATATGTTTCCATTGGTGGTTTCTTTTGGTACTTCTTTCCCGGCTACATTTTCACCGGGCTATCCACATTGGCATTCGTCACCTGGATTGCTCCCAAAAATGTCGTGATAAATGAACTTTTTGGAGCGACCCACGGGCTGGACTTCATCCCACTTACTCTTGATTGGACTCAGGTAACGGGATTTGTCTTGTCGCCTCTTCCCACACCGTGGTGGGCTGAAGCTAATATTCTTGCATCACTTATATTTTGGATCTGGCTAGTTTCTCCGATCCTTCATTATACCAACGTTTGGCAAGGTCGGTACATGCCAATTAGCAGCTCACGAAGCTATGATAATACGGGGGTAAGTCGCACGATCAAGCCACGACTCATTGATGAGCATATTTACAACGTTTCTCAAATCTTGACTAAAGAATTCACCCTGGACATTGAAAAGTACAAGACATATAGTCCAATTTTCCTCCCAACAACTTTTGCACTAGGATATGGCTTATCTTTTGCGTCCATGACTTCAGTTCTCGTATACGTGTATCTTAACTATCGACATGAGATCGTCGAACAATTCAAGAAAGCCCGAAATTTTGAACGAGATATCCACATGAAGCTCATGGAACAATACCCAGACACGTCTAATCTCCCTTTTGCTTACTGCTAATTCGTAGCCCTGACTGGTGGTATTGGACAATTGGTGTAACGATGTTTGCGATATCAATCATCGTATGCCACGCCTGGGATACACATTTTCCATGGTGGGCATTCCTAATCTGCGAGCTTCTTCCTCTCGTTTTCTTCGTTCCGATCGGTCTGGTCCAGGGCATAACAAACACCCAGATTGGATTGAATGTTCTCACAGAGTTCATTTGCGGATACATGCTTCCAGGTCGTCCTCTCGCAAACGTTATGTTTAAATGTTATGGCTATATGACAATGAACCAAGGCCTATCATTTGTACAGGATCTCAAAATGGGTCACTACATGAAGATTCCTCCACGCACCCTATTCTGGACGCAAACAATCGCGACAATAGTAGGCGCAATAGTTCAAGTCGGTGTGCTGGACTGGTCACTCGCAAATATCTCCGGAGTGTGTACGAATGATGCAACAAACAATTTCAATTGTCCAGGGGCAACCGTTTTCTTTAACGCAAGTATTATCTGGGGAGTTGTTGGTCCGAAAAGGCTTTTCAGTTATGGCCAGATTTATTATTCGCAGCTCTGGTTTTTTCTACTGGGTGCCCTGCTTCCTATACCGGTTTATTTTCTGCAAAAACGATATCCAAACCGTTGGTTCAAGTATGTCAATACTCCGCTATTCTTTGGTGGTATCGGGATGATTCCACCCGCGACAGCAATCAATTATGTAAAACATTTCCATGATGACCAGAATTCAAGCTCACAAAATGCAGGTTTCCTGGGCTGCGGTAGGATTTATATTCAACTATTTGATTCGACACAAATACTTTCAATGGTGGTCCAAGGTAAATCTTGATCTTCATTTGTAATTCTGATAACGAAGTACAACTATATCCTTTCTGCAGCACTCGACTGTTCTTTAGCTCTATCGACGATTTTCCTCTTCTTTTGTTTCGATATGACGCAGATTAACTTTCCGAGTTGGTGGGGAAATACTGTTGCAGCCAATACTGCTGATGCAAACGGTACACCATTGGATAAAGTTCCACCAGGGGGACATTTTGGGCCCAGTTCTTGGTAGGTAGCTTTGAAATTGTTTCTTATCCTGTTTTATTTTGTTTAGTATCACTTGCATCTATATTGACTCTGAATAAAACTCTGTTGCGGATGGACCAAAACCCGGCCCATGGACTTTTCTGAGGGTCAGGCCCGGTTCATGGGCCAGTCAAGGCATATCATGTGACTATCATGATGGGATGCACCTCGATAGGAGCTTGTCACACACAGGTTATGTAGAGCCTTTGAGGTTTTAGGATTCTGGAAGCATAAAGGAAAAAGAGGAAAACGGTTTTTTGATTCTTAGCGGGATGAATAGAGCATTATCCATCCGTCTTACAAATGTGCAGGTACAGGACTACTTATAGATTTACAAGTATGAGCCATGTCACTGTAGTAAACCAAGGGAGCGTATAATAATAGAAAAACCTATCAGAAAACCGCAAAATACTACGTGTACCATTTTCGTGTGACAAGCTGATAAAACATTAATGTTTGACACACACAGGTTGCTATTCTCTGAAAAGGCTTGGATTCTGTCTGCCTTTGATGTTTAGAAAAAAGAAACGGGGGCAGGTTATATTCCTCTATCTAAGAAATGGAAAAACTGGTCTAGGTAAAGACTCCTGCAGAGCACATCCTACACGTTGGAAGAAAATTAAACAGTGACAGCACTTAGACTAGATATTCTATATACATCTAGTAGGCAAGCAAGTTTGACTTGAAAGACTTACTTATTAGCAAGTCTGGTCATGAATGGTGTTCTGAGGGTTGTTCTTGTTGGTTTCTCTGTTATTCTTTGTACTTTATATGCTATATAGAGGGGCAGAAGACTATTTTATATGCTTGTAGAACCCAACATACTTCTTTCCAGTACACGCTGTAGGAAAAAAAGGAAAAGCTAAGCTAAGCCCCGTTTACATGCGGTGACTCGTCAGCACGCCCCATAATCCCGGTACGAAGATACTCTTAAGAAGACAGAGGACCGGCGTCGGAAGCAGACCCATGCCAAAATAGATAGGATAGTGAATTGTAAATGAGATTGGTGATAGTAAAAATCGTGGGGGAAGAGGGGAGGAGGGAGCTTGAATGAGGAGTCCCGATGGCGTCGTATTAGGCGAAATTCTTCAGCTTAGCATTTCTTTACGACAAACCGACGTTAATCGTGCCAAAGTAGATAGGGTAGTGAATTGTAAGTGAGATTTGTGATAATAAAAACCGCCGAGGTCGAGGGGAGGAAGCAGCTTGAGTGAGGAGTCCCGATTTAGGCGAAAGTCCTCAGTTTAGCATTTCTTTACGACAAGCAAATAAAGCGCAAGTCAAATTTGGGGGCAACAAGGCAACGTTCATAGAACAGGTATTTATACTAGTGTTCCTGCCATTCAATTGGCTGGGGCGGAGCCACTAGCAGAGCACAGGCCTTGACTTGGGAGCAAATTCTCCTTTATTCTGGCTTCATTTGATCCTTGTAATTGAAGATCAAGTTCCTTGTTTAGTATTTTGAGTGTTCTAGTGAGACCAGTGTGTCCATCAATCAATCGGATTGTCAATCGGGGATTGATTGATTGATTACATAATCAATCAATCAATCAATCCTAAAATCTTATTCAATTAATCAATCCATCAGGGCCAGGTTGATTGGACCTATTGATCATTTTTAATCTTTATTTTAATAGATTGACATCAAGCATAATGAAAGTTAAGACACAGTGTTGTGGACGGGCCCAAAGCCCATAGGCTTTTCTGAGGGTCCGGCCCGGCCCATGGAGCGGACCGGGCCTAACATGCGACAACCAATTTGGGTGATGGCACGCAGGGCAAAGATGGGCAGGGGGCAGGAATATGTTAAAATTCAAGTATAAATTGCTATATTATATATATAATTCTTTATATCTATCTAAATATTGGCAAGGGAACTGACAGGCGGGTGGGCAAGGTGGGCAAGACAGGTGGGAAAAACAGGCCAAACGGGCGAGACAGGAGCGTGAGGTGGGAGGGACGGGCGGGTCAGGAGAGGCGGGCGGGCGGGCGAAGCGAGTGAGTCAAGTGAGGCGGGAGAAGCTCGCGAGATGCGCGGGGAGAGGCGTGAGAGATGGGAGAGGCAGGCGAGACGGGCAAGCAAGGCGGGTAGACTGATGGATTGGAAGGGCTTCCCTAAATAGTATTATCTCATATCACGTGAAAATTCCCGTCTAGGCCGGTGGGCCGGGCTTTTTTCTGGGCCCGGCCCGCGGGCTTTTCATGGGCCGGGCTAAGCCTATGGCCCGTCCACAACACAGGCAGAACATTACCGTGAACCTCTCAAAATTGCAGTTTGCTTTGTCAAATGGTTGTACTCGAACACCCTAAACTGTTAACCGAGGTCTTCTTATTCAAATGATTAAATAAAGGAATCAAAAAACTAAAGAATTTAAAACTATGCAGGAGTAGAAAGATCGGCTTCCTAATCGTTGTGACATATTATCTACAACACTAACGACAAGTATATCACACCACCATCTTTGGACAATAACAGTTCATCTTCCATAGCAATTCTTAGCGACGTCCTTGAAGCAGCTGATGTAGATTTGAGCGACCCACAAAACACCCCAAATCGGTATCATTTGTACACAAACCACCTACGAACAGTCAGTGATGATTACGCCGTGAAGAGGAAGATATGATTACGTCGCTGATGGCTTCCTAACAAAGTCAGTATAAAGCTTTAATAGATGGCTCTTCTCGTACTATTATCCGAGTTGTCCAGAGGTAATGGCATTGCCATGGTAAGACACAAACCGAGAAGAACAATATTGAAATGACGAACCATAATGAAAGACGTAGGCTGGAGAATGAAAAAGCGCCGCGCAATGCAGCCTTTATATCTCATATTATCTCCTGGTTATCTGTCCGGAGAAGAGGTTTGGGTTGGCAAAGTTTTGTGACAATTAAATCATGAGCCAAGCAAAATGCGAGAAAGGAGTATATCTTACTTTTCTGCCTCTTTAGTCAGGAGAATTGGAAGCCAATGAAGTCGCCATCACTTAGGGTATCTCCGTTCAAGGATTACTCAACAAATAATTTAGGCAGAACTAATTGTATCACAAACATTTTTATCTAAGATACTGGAACATTCGTCCAGGTTAGCCCAACTTTGTCTTTTTGAAATTTTGACTTATTTATACCTTCTCCTGTGCAGAACCTCTTTTAATGTTCTTTGCTCTCAGACTAGTTCCCCCGACCCATCCGTCCATAAAAAACAGAGTAATTATGCCTACCACAAAACTTAAGCATCCTAATCTGTAAATTTTCAAATAATACGTCACATACCAAGTAGCAAATTTTGATCCCCGTAGCCAAAATGAACCTTTATTGGACCAGTGACCAAGGGACCGATCAACAGGCCAGCGCAGAAAAACATATTGAGCAACCCAGAGAGATGTGTATACCATAGCCAACAGTCCTACCAATATCTTATATTTCCCCAACAATATCATCTCAATGGGTACGGTGACGCCAAGAATTCCCAGACTCATAACCCAGATGATAGCAATCGCAAGACCCTGTATCATTCGAGATACAATGAATTGCCATACTATCTTTAAGGCTTGAAAAAATAAGCTGAAAGTCAGTACGTGTTTTGCCAAGACATCGCAAGAGGGTTGATCCAAATATTAACAAGATTCCGAATAATAGGGGCCTGGAACGACTCTTAAAGCAGCGACAAAGGTAGCTAACGAAAGGGGATCCTGCAACTGTAGCACCTGCATATGTTGCGAGCAGGGTTGATATCGCGATTTGACATTTTTCTTCTTCCAATCACAGCCGTGAGCGCAGTACAAACGGAAGAAACGGGACGATAATGCTGTACAGAAAAAAATCAGTGAAAAGGGGGAATGTCAAGGTTGTTGTGGCAAATGTCTGAGGGGAACGCCAGCTATGGGCGAATAAGAAACATTCTCTCATAAATGATTGTTGAGAGTAGGAGGCCTCAGTAGAACCTTGCATACGAATCGCTTTATCTAGTTTTATGAAATTTTGACAGGGTTTCCGATACATATCCAAACCGATGTGCCGGAGGAATCTTCAAGACCCCCGTCCTGAACACGATTTTCGCAGAAAACGCTAGAAATATAATTTTAGACCTTTTATTCATGTACCTACTCTAGTCGTCTCGATGGAAATACTCTCTGGATGTTGTTTGATAATTATTGTCCAACCGGGTTGTGAATTTATACAACTTCGACTGGAAGAGACCTGGATGGTCATTATTTCTACTAAAACAGATATGCCTTCAAATATTATTTTATTCGCGAAATCATAAGCTTAGTCTCGGTCAAAGGTGTATTTTCCAACCGCAAGTCCAATTCCAATTCCAGCGAAAAGAAGTATGATGAGAAACCCATAAGCGGGTGAAGTTGTGACTATTGGCTTTGGTTGTGGTTTTTCTGTTATTGTAAGAGTTCCTGGGGAGACAATGTCAATGAAAAAGGTGAAATTGATTAGGTTTATGGCTTTCTCATGAAGGATTGTACCATCTAGCTTTAAAATATAGTCGTCTGAGTTGAACTTTGAGTTGACTTGAAAGCCTTTTGATTAGCATAACACATCATAAGAAGCAATGCACCGAGTCGGCCAGTAGAACTGATATGCAAATGTAGTTCGTTGCCTACCATGTTCCGCTCTTCAATCCCCGAAAATAGAAAAACTTTGTCGACGAACCCGAGACACTTTAAAATGTGACCCAAAACTGGCTTGTCATCGACAACAGTGAGAACTTCAAAGCTGGATCCGGGAAGGGTAATCATTTTGTCAAAAGACCTTGGGAGATGGATAGTAGATTGGAGTAATCGCGAGTATAAGGATCTTCCTGTCTTACAGAGCAAGTTATCTGTAAACAAAACGGCTTGTTCATCGTCTGATGTATTGAATAGACCGACAATGGAGTTTTGACCTCGTATGACGAGAATATCGCCGACTAATGTGAACCTCGCTTTAAACTCATCCACAGAAACAGAATCCTCCAACGCTGATAATTCTTCTCGATGAATAATGTCTTTATATACTTGCAAGGATGCCGGATCAAGATCCTCAGTATCCGATATTCCGGCTAATAGCCGAGCGAGGATGCGTGCATGGACTTCTGCTCTCGACATTCCCTCAATCATTGTAAAATATGAGAGTATCGGTGCATGAAGAAGACCTTTCCAATCTCGGGTGATTCTACCGTTCGTGAAAAATCCGTTCCAGAAGATCTCGTGTGTATTGGCTAGCTTGTGACGAGCCGTAAATTCAAAGTCTCCCCGATCGTCGGGAAGGTTCAGGTCAAGTGTGTGTTTATGCCATACGACGTTGGGTGTCGAGTAGTCCGGTATTGATCCACTGGACCCTGAGCTAAAGGGGTTGGGTGACCAATTGGACTGATCATTAACGTTGCTATATAGATCGATTTGAATGTCATTGAGGGGTGTAAACGCAACGAACTTGAGTCTTTTGGAAAATACGAGTGTATTGGAACCGAGAGGCGGAGAGAATGAGATTTGAGACATGATCAGGATGAAGGAAAAGGAAAAGCTTCTGGCGATTGATATAGAGTTTCTAAGGAAAAACTGCAACGTGGAGCATTGCCGTGGCAGACAGCTCACGGTGTCGCACCGGAAAGCTAAAAGAGCCATAACCGGTTCTGAACAGAAAAACGAAGATCGCCGCGAGTCCGAGAAATTAATTATTGAAAAACTCTTTAAGCGATTAAAAATAGCGACATAAATCTTCCTCTCTGGTTCATCGCAGTGATGAATTAAATTAAGAGCGTAGCTAATGTCGATCTTATGTGAGCGACAAAAACACCTCCCGACTGGGAAAATGATGCCGTTGCCCTGAATCGAACAGGGGTCAAATCGGATCCGAAGTGAACTGGCCACAACGATTTATGATAACCACTACACCACAACGGCTAGAGAGTTGTCCAATGACTATTGAATTAGTATCTAAACCTTACTATACTTTAATTCTCTGCACGTCAAGATTATATTCCGAGCCTCATAGTCGGACCATAATTTCAAATATTTCGCAACGGTAAGGTAGCGTTCTGAGGTGGTTGCAATACTTTCTTCAAATTTCAAAGTGTATTAAGTCCAAATCTCAAGAGCGTCATTCAATGCTGCGCATTATTCACCTGTCCAACAAGGATGCACCTACAGGTCTACTTATAGGAAACAGCAATAATCATGTCGGTTATAGAAATCTAGGCTCTGACCAATGGAAAGCTAAGGAAGAGGTCCCTTTAAAATACCTTCCAAAAGATTGCTATATCATTTTCGTACCACATGCTTTGAAGCGGGGTAAGCAAGAATATGAGATGATAGGATTTTGAATAAAATAGGGATGTAGTATCAAGTACATTTGCACATCAAAAGTATATATGACATGTATGACGAGTGATGATTATGAAGCAGGAAAAAACAAATTCTCACTGGCAATAATAGGTAGTTTTGGCAAGCTTGTTATTGAGAATGATGAACAGTGCGAGCGTTCACCTGGTTGTCGCTCGTGGACTTAGGTTGGTATGTTGATAGGACGGCAGCTACTTTGAGTGAAGGTAACTAC